>CAIGRO010089036.1:0-17294 GCA_903798355.1 Fraxinus baroniana | reverse complement strand
TTATTTTCAACCACACATTCTTTAATAAAATATTATTTTCCATCACATCAATAACTTTTCCTTCATTTTCAACCACACATTCTCCATCAATCTACTATTCCAGAATACATTCTTCCTAAATAATGTGGCTCAAACACACCCTTAACAAATGTGGTCAAACTTGATTTTCTATCAACAAACAAAAAAAATTGATGAATTCCATCCATTTGTCCCCAATTGCATGCACTTGAAAGAATTGGGACCACAAGTGTAACAAATTAAAGGTTAGGGTAAAACTTGCAACAATTTGAAAGGTTTGAGTCAGCAATTATCCCTAAAAAGTATGAAAACCTTATTATATTTTTTTTAATTTCAATGTAAATATCGTTAGAGCCTAACAGGGTCGTTATGCCACCATCTAGACCCAACGAAGGATTTTTTTTTTTTTTTGGATAAATCAACTAAGCACAAGCGAAAGGAAAGTGGAATATCTTAGCTCCAGAATATACATCGAATTGAAGGGAAAAAAAACAATTCGAAAAACAATAAAGTTGGAAGTAACACTTCCATTACAATGAGTTTAACAAGAGAAGGAATTTTCCCCAAATTCCCATATCCCATTATATTGAAATCGATTCTTTCACTATTGATAAGTATATTTTATACATTTATTTGGACCTAAAACTATAAACATTTAATACATTTATGAAAAATGAGCAAAATCTAAAGTTTGGAAACTAAAGTGTACACACTCAAAAGTTGTGTCAAAACTCATGATGAAAATTCGAAAATGCTAAAAGTCAATTGGATGCAATTAGAAGTCAAAAGAAATGAAATATGGCCAAAATATTTTCACAAATCAATTCCCAACCATATAAGAATGTTCCAAATTTTACTAGAATATTGTAAATTTTACTAATTATTATGTTAAATAAAAACTTATTGAACTTTCACAATAATAATTTAGTTTCTTATTAATATTTGATACAATAACGTTACCTTAAAAATACCAAGGCCCGTACATTGTACGGGCATTTAACTAGTAACTAGAGAAGAAGGGATGGGCATCAGAAAACACTGGTTAGATGCAAGAGCAGAATCACAATCAAGATAAAAAGTGTTCCCACATTTTAATATTCTGTATATCTTATATTTTAATCTGGACACCGAGTGAATATTCGACTTTCAAGATAAACACGTTTTTTGGTTACTTTCCGGATGCCATTCAACACAGTCAATACATTTAAAACTGATCGAAGATATAAAACAAGCTAGGACGTGGTTCAAATAAAGAAATGTAAGTTTCCAGTAAGAAGTCGACATCACAAGATTTTCCAGTAAAAGATGCAGATTTTAATATTCTGTATATCTTATATTTTAATCTGGATGCCGAGTGAATATTCGACTTACAAGATACACACGTTTTTTGGTTACTTTCTGGATGCCATTCAACACAGTCAATACATTTAAAACTGATCAAATCAAAGATATAAAACAAGCTAGGACGTGGTTCAAATAAAGAAATGTAAGTTTCCAGTAAGAAGTCGACATCACAAGATTTTCCAGTAAAAGATGCAGATTGCGACTTCGGGAGTTAAATAAGTAATGTGCCACGAGAACATAAGAATTATCTGGCAATTACCCTCAACAGCCATGCCGAGCATCAAGCCTCCCGTTTCAGCAAGAGCAGCAGCAAAGAAACGGGGGAGAGGATTCAATCTTTCCTGAGCTCCATGTACTCTACACGTATACCACTAGCATTCAAAATGAGAATCTCCAGTTTGTCTCCCTGTAAAACACATACAACAAACTCATTAGAAAGCTCAGTTTAGATAATGAAAGATTTTAAAGTGGACAAAAGAAAACCAGATCCACACAATCCATCTGGCAGATATGGTCCGATAGGATTAGATATCCAAACTTTTTTCATACAGAAAATTTTACATCCATACAAGATAGAAGAGTTTTTAGTACAAGACACGTTAATTTTCATCGTCAAAGTTTTCAATGCTTAAAGGGAATTGATTCATGCGTGAATGTTTGAGGGACATGCCCGTTGGTGAGGGCAGTTGGGAAAAGAGTATTCCAGGTTCTTTCCCATCCCAATGCATTGTAAGCACATTTTTAACACAAAGGGCCCAAGTTGTACAGTTCTGTATACATTTCTCATACATTAAAACACATATGGGATGTTTAACACGACTGGACGAGAACAAGTGATTAAATAATACAATAAAAAGGATTAATGTTGTCCACCGCACCTTGTCAAACATGCAGTAGGATGTAAATTTATGATTAAGGTTCTTCTAATTGTATTATTTGATACTCAGGTTGCATTTATGCTCTTAACTCCAGTCTTACAGGCTAACTTCTAAAAATGAAAAAAAGCAGAAGGCACTCCTAGCAGTTTTAACAAGGCAACTTCATAGTTATTTCACTAGGAAGTATTAAAAACAACTCATACTGAGAACTTGAAAAAAGATTAAACTATGCCCCTGTTTGGTGCCCATAAGTGTTTTGAATAGTATTTTAGGAGAATATGTGGTTAAAAAGTAAGGAAAAGTTTTGGGTTTATGTGCATAATATTTTATTGTACGAATGTGCGGTCGAAAACGATCATGTAGCCATGTCAACGAGTCGAACCGATCCACGAGCCGAAACTCGAAACTCGGGCTCAAGCCAAAAAGGTTTGAGCTTTTTTTGGCCCAAGCCGAGCCAAGCAAAGGCTTGGCCAAAAAATTTCCAGCTCAACCCGAGCTTTCAGCTCGAGTCTTAGCGGGCCGGGCTGGCTTGGGTTTTTTTTTCCCGTGTCAAATCTAAGTTTTTTTCTTTTTATACAATTTATACGTACTATAAATTAAATAAAAGTTAAAAACCCTCCTCCTTTATCCGTTAATAAAAAAAAAAAATCAAAAACAGCAGGAAGAAAAAAAAAACTATTAGCCGCACGCACTTAGCTGCCTAGGCAGCTTTGCAAGCAGTTATTTTAGTTGCCTGCATTTAATTTTTTTTCTGCTGTTTTTGATTTTTTTTATTAACGGGCTCGGCTCATACGGGCCGGCCGACGCCCCAAAATGGGGCTCGGCCCAGGTCGGACTTTTCCGGGCCGAGCTGAGCCCTGAGCGGACGAGCCATTTTACCATCCCTACGANCTGAGCGAACGAGCCATTTTACCATCCCTACGATCATGTAGCAAAAAGAGTTTTAAAACAATGGGGCTATATAATTACAGAGGGCATCAAGAAGGATCTCCAACATGTGTCAGGGGAAGATGGTGCAGGTGGATAAAAGCAAACAACCTTACTACGTGTACCCTTTGGGGTACATGTTGGTTTACCCGGCCCCACCCCCTCCCTCACATGGGGTCCCACGCATTTATTGGATGTGGGGCCTGACTCTCATGTGAGGGAGGAGGTGGGGTCGGCTAAACCAAAGTGCATCCCATAAGGAACAAATAGCATAATTCAAAAGCAAAAGCTCCCCAAACAAATCATAGAAAAGCAGAAAACTATTCCTGATTCACAGAAATAAGATTTCTAGTTTCACACCTGTTTGGACATTGAATTTCAAATCCTAAATCCTAACTAAACAAAAATAAAAGTGAAGAGAGAAAAAGAAGACACACTTACAGTATATATATCCCTTTCTGTTGCAGATGCAAAACAGGTTTTGACCAAGTCAATGGCTTCTGACTCAGAAAGTGGTGTAACTGCATCCTGCAGAATATCATTAAATATAACTCGGTTGTACTAGACATAAATTGTACACAGAAATTGTCAATGCATGGAAGACAAAATCAGACCCTGGCAGGTAATAAGAGAGGGCTTGGAGACTTCAGTTGGTTGTCCAAAAAGGGCGTGATAAGTGTAGAACCAGAGCCCTGGGAACTGTATCCAACCCTCTCATAAGATCCAACAGCATCATATGTGAAGACACAGCCCTTTCCTTCAGGATTTCCCCCAGAAAGAACATAGAAAAAGAAAATAGTACAATATAAGTAGAGATAACCGTATCACAAACAACTAAAATTCACTAAAGTCTTACCTTCATGGTCAAGACCACCCAAGACATTGAATGCATAGTATGGAAAGAAACGTTTGTAGTACAGGGTATTAGAGAGCAGCTGAGCCATTGCAGGACAGCTCATTTGCTTGTTATGCTGATGCTGATATTGCTGCAATTCAGCTTTGTCATAGTTTAATACTCCGTTGATTCTATTCATCTTTCAACTACCTTGAGCTCAGAGCACTAGAACAGTTTAGAGCCAGCAATTGTATAACTCAGTCTACCCTTAGCTATGTCCTTAAAAGATGTGCCAATCATCATAAAGAGCAAAATTGATCCGTTTCCGCAGTTTTTAGACCACCAAACAGGAGTGGCAATGAAAATGGAAGGAAGAAAGTGAGGTTTCAAAGATGTACTCAATTGACAGCAATGAGATACTAGAGGGGTTTGCATATGCAATTTATTCTTCCCAAATTAGCTCCTTCAATAATAACCAAAATCTCTGATGGCCAAATGCATAAAGCTACATGAAGGTGAAATAATCATCTATGTAAAGCTCGGGAAAACTTGATATAAATTGATTGAAGTAAATCGAGAGGAATACGAACAAAATTAGACTAGAGTGATTTCACAACCTAAGGTGATACGGAAATGGACCGGGATGCCCTTAAAACTTTCCAGTAGCATTTGCAATTTAGCAATTGAGGGAGGGATATGAACAGCTCAATTATGAATGTGTATTTTTTATGCAAACCACATTTAACTGTCTCTTGGGAGATTAAAATTAGAAAGTCTTCCATTAATCTTAAAATTCTTAAAGAACTCACCAAGTGCTTAGCAGCCAAGACTTTTTGCAGAGCTCTCACATCAGCCTGAAAACCTGAAGAGGCCAGCACAGATTTGTCCGCTCTACATTATGGGAGAAACATAAAAATAAGCATTTACATCTTTTCCAAGAAAAGGACATCTTTGAAGCAACCAAGAAAATTGCAAAAAGTATGGAATACAAATATAACAATCACATTGCCAAATAAATGAATGAAGATGGCCCTCTAATACAGTTTGCAAAAAGTTGAATGGAATAACAAAATTAGTTTTCACGAGTGAGAGGGTAAGAACGTGTATGCGAAAACTAAACATCATGAACCCTTTAAGCAAATGGTCTTGAGGTAATACAACAATGAACATCTCAAAGTTGTACCTTAACAATTCATGAATAATGATGAATACACATGATAAGTTCTCAAGAAGTGAAAGTGAGAGCCATCAAGCAATCACCTTACAGATTTAAAAGTGGAAATTACACGGAACCAAATCTTTCAAGTTATCATTTCAAAAATCAGATTTAAAGTTTGTTTTTACAAAAATCAGATCATAATTCAACATTTTAATATTAAGCTCCTGTTTGGTACGTATTAAAATTTTCATTCTCATTCTCCTACTCATTTTCAACCACACATTCTTCAATAAAATAATATTTTCCATCACATCAATAATTTTTCTTTCTTTTTCAATCTCGCATTATTCATTAATCTACTATTCCAAAATACATTCTTTCAAAAAAAATTTGTCCCATATTATTTTTTGCATTCTTATTTTTCTACTCATTTTCAACCACACATTTTTCAATAAAATAATATTTTTCATCACATCAATAACTTTTCTTTTTTTTTTTCAACCACACATTCTCCATCAATCTACTACTCCAGAATACATTCTTCCAAAATAATGTGGCTTACACACACCCTAATAATAATATTTTAAAATTAAATTAATCTATATACCCACCCTACCTACCTCCATCCACCCAAACCCTAATTATTTTCCTCTTTCCCTTCTCTCTACATCTCTCTCCCTTCTCTCTTTTTTAATTAAAACACCGAACCACCATCGTAGGCAACCACAACATGACACCACAGCGGCACGATGTGGACAGTCCCAGCCCATTTGTTGAACTTTTACCTGTTTATCGCCGTGAAATGAAAACACAAAACATAGACGAAGTGAGCGGCAACGTCATTTCCGACATCACTATGCAGCATCTTGGGGTGGTTTTCAGCAGGGAAGCATCATCTCCAACTCTGATTAGATTTGATTTGCGATGATTTTCATGCCTTCGTCGTATGGTGAGATGCTGGCAGTGTAGGTGAATTTGCTTGGGGTGTGGTGGCTATGCTGATGCTGCTTGTGGCGATGGGTAGTGGTGGTTTGGGGTGGTTTTGGTGGTGTTGGAGGTTTTGGGTGATTTTCGTTGGTTGTGCAGGTGAAGGTGCTCGCAATAATGGTGGATTTGGCGGTGGCGACGACGGCAACAAGGGTGATGGTGGGAGCCCTAAGAACCTTGGCTATGGGGAGACCCTTGGCCGACTAACAGTGATGGTGGTGGTTTCATATTTTGGTAGTGTTGGGGTTTAGAGTTGTTTTTGTTGGTGGCAGCGGTCGACAGTGGTAATGGTGGTGGCGATCGTGGGGTGGGGTGGGGTGAGGTGTTTGTGACCAATCAATTCGTTGAGTGTGACCAATAAATTGGTTTACTTGTAACCAGTAATATTTTGTGATCAACAAATAACATGACCGATAACTTGTGACTAATAAATAATGTGACCTAAAAATTCGAGTCGTGAATTATAAAATTTGTAATTTGTAACTAATAAATAAATTTTGACCTATAAATTTTTTGATTTGTAACTAATGAATTAATTGTGACTTATAAAATTTATGATTCGTGACCGAGAAATAATTTGTAACCAATTAATTCGATAATTTGTGATCAAATAGTATATAATTGATATATTTCATTAATTATTTTATAATTAAATTTTAATTAATACCTGATTTTTGAAATGATAAACCTTGTTTCTTAATTTTGAAATGGGTCAAACTTAATCTCTTAGATATGAATTTTTTCCAATTTAAAAGCATCTTTTGACTTGTCTCGTAGCCCTTTCTGAATTTACAAAGCCAACTTTTTGAACTAAGAAACAAAGTTTTCACATTACTCAAGGATCTGTTCAAATCATACATTTTGCAGAGGGAAAAGAGAAAAAAGTAATTTCTCCTATGCCATTTTAGCAAATAATAAATAAATAAACAACTCAATTTTACGTCCCATACTTTTACACCAAAGATGTCATATGAAAAAACTAAATAACTTCAAAGTGAAGTTTAGATCTATGTGCCTTTTTATCACAATTTTGCTTGTACAAAAATCACATCTCTCTCTCTCTCTCTAGATTTCAATTGTGCTCAATTCGCAAAGGTAGAGTTCTCTCCCTCAATAAAAAATCCAGTAACACTATTATAAAATATGCCAATCTTATATCTGCATGCTACCCCTTTCTATGACAAGCCCGTCAAAAAGACGCAGAAATTCAATTTCTTGATTCTTGTGACAGAAGACATTTGCTCAAGAAATTACTTAATTGTTTACAAATTTTATTTTTGTGTATTAACATTTCATCATGTAATACTACAATATTTAAATAACTACAACAACCTACTAACACTATTTATTTTTCTTTTCCACGAGGATCGATTTAAAAATTAAAACGTATAGCAATGGATAACTCATGGAAAGTAAAATGAGAAAGCAATTCCTTACAGTTGAATAATTTTGGAGTAATCGCGAGTGAGAATGTTGTAGCCAGATGACATTCGAGTGTCGGCCGCAATCACGCAGTAATCAGTTCCCGCAATTGCAACACATGTCCTGCACGAACAACACACCGAGATGAGAAACTACCATCAAAATATCTAAAAACAATTTTTGTGCATATAAATCGAACTAGGGTTTTGCATACCCTCCATTATTGTCATAAGGAGACCAATTTGCTTTCTGTTTAGTCATTCTGATATCTGATCTGAGAGAATTAGAGAGGGAGGGGGGACGATTGAAGTTCGTAGAGTCTTGAATGAGAATGAATTCCACTTCACCCTTTGAGCTCTGGGTATCTTTTTTCTCAAGAAAATGCTCAAAATTTTCCGTGGATCTTTCTTCAGGCACCTAAACGGTAGATTTTACAAAGGGACTTTTGCACATATGGGTCCCTCACCTATGACCTCTGTGCGCAATCAATCCCTATTCTTTCTCATAGCACAGACCTCCTCAGCTTATGTTCAAGTGCAATAGTAATTTCCGTCAATTTGGGCATTTAAGTTGTAAGCGTGTGAAGTTCACATCCTTAACTTTCCAATTTTTCTTTAATTATTTTGTCATTTTTCCTAAAACATAAAAGAAAAAAAAAAATTAATTCATCTTCTCCAACCATACCACGTACTGATTTTTCATGATCATCCCGTTAACTATATAATAATATAAACGAGTTTTAGAGTTCGATATATGTGACATCACCACCAAGTGTGAAATTTGATGACAATTGGTGTAACTAATGAAACGTCAAACAACTGATAAAAATTAAACAATATCAAAAAATTCAGTTTTCGTTCACAATCTTTGCAATGTTATTGATCTACTTTCAACATTTTTTTAGCATCAGACATTTTCAACCTCTCTTGATCGCAAATCGCATCCATATTGACAGATTTCATCTAATTTGATTGTTAGAATGCGTAAAAAGACAACTTTCACCCTGCGTTTTAAATAAAAATAAATAAAAGAAAAAGAAATAAACATATAACCAAGGGAGCTCGAAATAGAAGAATAACCATAGGGTCCAAATATTTTTCTTTGGACGATATTGGGAAAGGAATTTCCATATCAAGTTGCAAATTCGATGCTTTCGAATAATACTGTTTTGCTGGGCTGCTGGACATGTTTCCCCTTCCTGGATAAACAATCAGCACTAGATATTCAAATACACTACAAGGAAAATTATGCAATCGAGGATTGCAGTTTTAATGGGCTACCGTACATGTTTATCTTTCCTGGATAAACAATCAACAGAGCCAAACAATGAAATCATTGCATGCTAGCTGAGATGGATACAACTTTAATCTACAGGTTATTTTATATCTACCCAACTTGACAAACAGGCAAACTAAATTGGGTGGCCTGTCAAGAGCCATACTTTATACATTCAAACCATCCTCAATGAAACCGGAAGCAAAGTCACATACAGGTATTACATGTATATTATCTGGAAATTCCATCTAAGAGTTCTATAGAATTTTTACCAAAAGAACAAGCGAAGAAAGCACTTTGTTGATGGCTGCGTGAACTGTGCTGCCTAGCTTTCGACCCAAAAAGTGCTGTCTACATGGCCATCAATGGCTCTGGAAACTTATTCTATCCCATTACAAAACAATATAGACAGCATTTCAAAAGTTAATTCAAAGAGCAAGTATAACCTCTGCATTCAACAGTCTTGTTCTTTCTCCTGTAGTAAAGCGTAGTATTGTTAAACACCGGAGAATATCAATCCTCAAGGTACAATGAAGGATAATAGAAATACTGATTCCAACAAACCATGAATAAAGATAACCTGTTCACACAAGCAATCAAATACAGCCAAAACATATTATAAATGTGGAACATCTTGTATAAAAAAAAGGCTTAAGGATATCAGTTTGAGCAGAATAAGAAAACACTAACAAGTTATTACACCAAAGTACCAAGATTTTAACTGCTCTCTCCCTCCAAGGCTATCCAATTTTATGTCATGTCCCCACAATTGCCTTGACGCCAATGAAACCAAAATAAATATAGTTCAAGGCCTAGCTCAATTGGTTAGAGCGAAAACTCACCAGGCTAATGAGCTGGATTTGAGCCTCCCTTTGGGGGAGGGGTGAAATCCTTTGATCCCTCTTTGAAGGGGGGAAAAAATCTAATAAATAACAAAAATATATATATTTACACAATTTGCAATAACAAAAAGGGCATGTTACTCCACAGTAATGCCTATAAACAACACAAGATAGAATCAAAGCTGCATTAAAATTCCCCTAATTGATATCGCTCCCAAACATGGCAGGAAAACTAAAGCTCAAACAACGAATTTAAATCTGATATCTTGAACAAGATGTTTTGTATTATAAGTGATAATGGATCCAAATGCTATTAAGACACCACCAGGAGGAAAAGAAAATCAAGTACAATAAACTCCAGAAGACTTCAAGTTTCCTCATTAGAATTTACTATCAAAATGGCTAAAGGCAACAAAACCACACCATCGAAAGAGATCATAGATAAAACTTGTACGCAAGATGCAGATGGTAGTTTTGTTTTACCATTTCCTTCAATTGACATGCAGCTTAGTTGAGGACCCATTTAGCCAACACCAAATTTATTAGGAATAAGGGTTAGTTTGTTGTCGTAGTATTCAATTTATGTAGAATCATGAGCGGACAAACAATAATTATACGTGCTAATATATCATGGTTTTGAATGTCTTCTACCTCATAAATGAATACAAGTGTGCTGATGATCTAAGCTCGTGCTTTTACATACGCGACTCAAGTTAATTTATAGATACATAAATCTGAGAGATGTTCACAGTAAGCTACCTCAACATAAGAAATCTTCCATATTTGTCCTTTAAACATAAATTTGAAAGTTCAATGAGACTTCCAACGGTTGAGCTATTCAAATACACCTCAACAGATTTGTTCATCCCTTACCAAATTTCAACTTGAAATTATATATTCATCTGATGTAACAGAAGATTTCCATCATAAATTTCCGTCATATCAAGTTAGCTAGTATTTAATGAATCAAAATTTTCATGCTTTGACAGGTGAACCAAATAAGAGAAATAATTATAAATAATAGTCTGAAAAAGAGCAAAATATGAAAGTCAGCTCATCAACTGCTACATTACATTTATTATATGTTCACGAGGTTTTTACACATAGGGTTGTTAACAGGACGGAGAGGCCATTCCAATGGAATTATCATCATCTCCTCTCATACCCATTGCATTAGAAAATGCTGTATATTTGTTACTTACATATAAGAAATATATTTATTCTAAATATTAAGCACATCTCTTTACTATGTTTGAAGACACCATTGAATATTAGGTGCATGCATTAATTAATATTTTAGATGGATGTGTTCCTCAATCAAAAATTAAAAAAGAAATGTAAAAAAAAATTCTCCTTTTTCAAAGACATGTATTGGTAGGTTCAAATTCGAAAACTGTATCAAAAGAACTGGAAAGAGTTACAAGGAAATTACCATTATTAGAAATAGTAACTTCCAAACATTTTCCCAGCATATTCCAATCCATATTTAGTACGAGTACTTAAACTAAACCAATGGCAATTTCATTCTCCTTTGGGTCATCATTTAGTTTAGGTTTTCAGTTGAGAATGCCCAAGGTCAGGTGCTATGGTGTACATAACCCAGGTATGCCAAGAAGGCAACAGAAGCTTCTCCCCTTCGCCATTTCAATATTCAAAAGTTTCTGACATGTTTGAAAATCTATTCATGTAATACCCAAAGTGGTTCACTCCCAAGAAGAATGAAGGTCAATCCGCTACAAATAACTTTGAACCCCCCGACTCCCCTTCATTCAACATTCAATTTTTTTCCCCCTACTTATAAGCATCTCCGTTTTACAGTTTCTATTAACAAGAGAGTTTCATGATTCATCCATGATTTCAGATAATGTGCTATTATAACTTCCATAGGGACTATCAATTGTAGAGTGAAATTTTTTACATTCTTGGAAGTTCCAATACAATACTAGAGTATAGTAAAGCTGTCCTACATAAGAAGCTATGGAAATCTAGTTTATCTCGTCTTCATCTTCAGTCCATCATATTTACATATTGATTTGACAAACCATCTAGCGCTCAGCTTGATAATTAGATTTACAATGAAAGAAAAAATAAGAGTTACTGTCAACATCAGAATTTCCATGGTTATGCTCTGAATATTCAGTTGCCCATGGCTATTGAGTCATTGATAACCAGTTATTGAATATTTTTCATCCATTCTTACAGATTAATAATTCTTCAGGCCCAGTCCCAAGCGAAGTTAGAAAATACTCTTTCTTGATGTCCTAAGCAGTCAAGGAAACACTAAGCCTTTGTCGGACTTCAAATTTGAACTTCCAAATTATTTCAGATCAACTTTCGTTAACTTTCCCACATGTAGATCAAACTCCGTACCCCTATTACAAGTCTAGTTTGATCTAATGTTGAAAAACCCCCAAGGGTTCATTCTTTATTTACCACAGCATGGGTCAACAAAGTATTAGTAACCTAAGGATGCGCAGGAGCTATCCTCCTTCCATTAGAATCAATGCTCATTCTAGTCAAACAAAGCTTCAAATCAACATAGGCCCAAAGTAATCTTCTCCTGAGTAAATAATGACAAGTGAAATTGGGGTCATTTCCCTCTGATCTTCCCTCCCCTCAGATCATAGCTAATTTTAAAATGTAAACATTGGCTTTGGTCTTGTGGGTGGGCACTCTTCAAGAAATGTTGATCAAAAACTCGAAATCCTCATCAAGAAAGTACACAGAAAGAACAAATCATTTCTATGATCCAAAGGTGGGGTGTGGAACATTGAACAGAGTGCAGTAGCATTCTAGGCCAGGCATGATACAAGGAACACATTTTTTTAAAACTTAAAACATATATTGAGGACAGGCTATTATTTGGCAGACTCATCAAAAGAAACGTGTCAGCAAACTGAGTTAAATGGATTTTATCTGGCAACTAGAACATTCTTAAATAAGTCTCATTGAATATTAAAACATTCAACTGAGACTATAACTAACTGATCTGTAACCTCAGTCCAGGAGAGAGGTAAGCTGGACAAATAAAATTGACAACTCTTTCTTGGGTCAGGGCAAATCATTCGCAGTTCATCAGAGAAAATGCCATAAAAGTATTAAAGAGAAGATATATCCCTACTACAAGATTTACAATAGTATTTTCATTATCTAATCTAGTTTGCAGAATAAACACGGTTGCTTTGGCCTCATAAGTATATTGACCAGAAAGATAATAACCATGGCGATCAAGTATCAAGTTCAAGATATTGAACATGCATGTTAATCATTGAAATAAGAAGGCAAACAATTTATTATAGTTCAGAACCAGTTTGAAGCAGATATAAAACTGAAAACAAGAGGATAACCATGCCACTTGAATCATTGTCACAAAACAAACAAATGAACAATTTCCATTGCTGAAAGTTATCACCTCTATTAACAACATAGAAACACGGTTCAATAAAGATTATTTAAACTCTCTCTGTACATCATAATGACATTAAAACATGTACAAATGGTAGAATAAGATTATTCCTAGATACATAAAATCAATTAAGATACCTTTAATTTATGAACATGTTTAGAATAAGGAATATACGTCATCTTCGTTGACCTTCAAAATATTAACTATATTCTATCACTGCAAATTTGAAATAACCTTACTGCGTGATGAGCAGATAGGTTAATGTACGACTTAATACATTACATGATTATATAATAAGTTTTCTTTAATGACTGTACTATGAATGCAACATCAGCAACAATAAATATAGAAGCATCTGTAAGAAACAAAAATACCGGAGCAGCATGAAAGATAGTGAACAAAAATAGAGCAAAACGAGGAGCAATAATCACAATGAATAACAGAACAACCAAGTTCAATATTAAAAGCAGATAACAAGGTCAAAAGGGAGACATTAGAAGTATATGAAGATGTGCCAAATTGAACGCTCTACAGATTACAGTAGATGAAGATGCCGAAAGGCTGACAGTGATGTGAATGGCTTCAAGCTCAGTGCACAGAATATACAACCCACCTCCAACAGTGCAAAGGATGAGCGGTAAGTTAAGTGGGTTCACCAAAATGAATAATCTCTACAAGATCTATACGTGCTGAAATCCACCAGTGCCGCAATCTGCATCGGGGTCTAATCTACAAGGAGAGTCAAACCATTTTGGATTTTCAGGGTAGAAAGCGTCTACCTGTATACCAGTAAGACCCACATCTGGATCCACGGCCTCGTCATTCCTCAAGGGCTTGATCAGTTTCGAATCACACGGAATACCCTTTTCATCAAACTCACCACATTTCAACCATTTCTCTTCTTTACAAGTCTCACTTAGCAGATCCTTCTCGTTCCTACTCTCAGTCCTCATCCGATCCCAAGAAGCAACCTCCCCAAGAGTTCGCCCAAAGCTGTCCTCATCATCTTCAATAACATCTGCATCTTTTCCATCACCATAGATCCGCGAATGATGATCATCACACCAATCTGGCAAATCATGCTCTACCACCAAGACATCGTCCAGGTGCTGCTTCTCTGATGGCAACCCTACCAATTTCGAGCCATCATCTGTTATATTTCTAAGCTTATTCGTGATGTCAAAGAGTTCATGTGTCAGAGAACCTAACAATGAGGGCTGGATTGTCGTTATTCTCCCTTCGAGCAACCCTAACTCATTCCTTAATTCCTGAACCTTCTGCAAAGCCAAATGCTGTAGGTCCACGGAATTCTTTCCCAGAAACCTGAAATCTTCATTTTCCCCTTCCTCGGACATTCCAAACACTGTATCATGATCCATCAGATATCCCCCTTTATGTCCAACCATTCGATGCATTATTCTCGCATTCCCATCCAGTGGCCCTGGCTCATGCCCTGAATGCACTGCATACAGCTTAAATACAGCTGTCCCCTCCTCCTCATAGACAAATGTCTTATCCTTCTCATTATAATTTGATATTGGAACTATTGCCCGAATCCGAAACCCACATCCACACCTCTTTGATGCATAGGGCTCCCGTTTTAAAATCCGTGATTTCTTAGATGCAGGTTCACCTGCCCTATGACACGCATAATCCTTGACCTCAGCCATGAAGGGCTTGTACCTAATATACTTCTGCCTTATGCACAACACCACCTTGTGCTTAGCAGCTAATTGTTGCAACTTAACGGGCACTTCCTTGGCGGGCACATCAAAAGACTCTGTATACTCAAATCTACGTCTCTTTGAGCGAGGTGCGCATCCAGAAGACTCATCCAAGCACACTGGGCAGGATGCTACATATGTCCTAATATAACTCTCAGGAATCCCATAAAATTTAGCACCCACAGTCCACACCTGCTTAATTCTCTCCACGGTTTCTTTAAGTCCCAAGTGTTTTAAATCGGCATCACCATGAAATGATATTACTATATCCTGCCACTGATCTACATGCGAAACAAATTGATTGCAATTATTCTTGAAGCAGAGGAAATGATTTTTACCAGCGGCAGCAGAAGCCGAGGCGGTGTCTGCAACTTGGACTGTTAGCTTGTCCTGGATCCGCTTCCATGCGGTCAAGTAGGCAGTATCCTCATTACGGTCCTTCCACACGGACCGCCAACTGGCGAGCACAGCCGCCGGAGTCACAGCCCGGATTTCTTCCGGAGTAGCAAGCCGGCCTTCAATCAAGCACTGGATCATCAAAGCATGGGATTCTTTATTGAAAGTATAAAATTGGGACGATACATGTGGCTCGGGACTAATATGCACGGAGCGGCGATCAATTGTCCTATTATCGTTAATCCCATTACTCACAATTTGGGAACTCGCCATATTAGGGTTTTGAGGCGGGGCAGCGTCGTTTGGATGGGAAATGGGGAGTTCACCATCCGATGACGTGTGGCTGACTTCATCGTCGTCCTCGTCCCGGAAGATGTCGAGGGAGAAGGCATCGTCGTCAATGGACGGCTGAGATTGAGCTTGGTGAGGGTCTATGAACTGTTCATGGTGGGGCCGTGGTGGACCCAGATGGTGGAACAGATCCTCTTCAATTTTGCTTGGATTCATGAGAGCGAGCTTCTTATCAGCTGATTCTCTATGGAAGCTATACGGTCAGTGATTCATACTGACATAGACAAAGCCAAGGTTCGTGTTTTCTCTCTCTAAAATTCTCTCTCTAGATTTATCTGTGTGTGACGAAACCAAATGATTAATTAAATGAGTTAGAATGGATCTTTCGACTCGTGTCAATCAAGAAGAGCTTGGCAAACGGTACGTCGAAAATTATTTGAATTTATGTTCTTGTGAATTTCAAACGTCTTTGGTACTACTTTTAATTATTACTTATTTTTCTCTAACTTATTTGAGGAATGGAAAAATGTTTCCAATTCTAGTTTTTTGAATTGTGATAAATGATAGCTAAAAATTTTATTTTTAATAGATTTCAACAAAATGGATGAAACGTGTATTTGAAAAATTAATAAAAATTGTGATATCGTAAAATGTATTATTAAAATTAATTATTGATTTTTTAAATCCTAAAATTTCAATATTAAATTTAGCTATTTACATGTATATTTGTAGTTTACGGCTTTACGCATAGTAATATTAATATAGAATTTGCGTAGATCCAATTTAATAATAAAAAAAAAAAAAGCATGTATAACGCAGAAATTCATTTTAATTCTTAAATATAGTTTGAAAATAAAATTCACTTGATACAAAGAGACTCTTGCGAAAGCCCCCACCCACCCTTCTCTATTTTGATTTCGAGGGATCCCTCATATTGAGGAGTCTTTTCGGACTCGTAACATATGGCTAAAAACGAGAAGAGGGTCAGTAGTCTCGTCATTGCAGGTCATTTTCCTTATACTAAGACGACCCTCCTTTTTTTTTATTTGTTTGTTTACCGCGACATGAATTCATAAAGAAGCTGGAATAACTCGGAAAGATAGCGATGCCTAGTCGTTGAGAGCATCATTGTCTTTGTAAAGGAATGGTATAATCTTAAATATAGAATTTATGAACAATAAATAGGCCATTCTTTTCCCAAAGGAAAGGGAGAAACTGAGAAAGTCCCCAAGTCACTCTTTCTTGGGAAAAAATCAAAAGTAAGGTGTTTAAGTTTCTAAATTCAAAAATCTAGTTTATAGTTTTAAAATTCAAAAATCAGGTTTTTTATTTTTTTTATTAAATAAAGATAATAAAGTCACATTTTTGTGATTAATGGTCACATATTCATAATTACAAGTCACGAATTTATTTACTGGTCACATATCGTCAAATTTTTTGATCACAGATTATTTCGAGGTCATATATCGAAAAATTTGTACGTCACACATTATTTTGAGGTTACATATTTTTAAATTAGTTGGTCACAGATTAATATTGAGTTACATTTGTTGGTCACAGATTATTTTTCAGTCACATTATCAAAAAATTTTGGTCACGGATTAAATATTTGGTCACAGATAACCAAATACTTGATCACACACCACCAACAATAACCACCAACGTCGTCGCCCCGCCACAAAATCGCCACACGACCACCACTACCATAGATCCACCAACAATAACCACCAACGCACAGCACACCACTCAATAGCAAAAAAAAAAAAAAAAAAAGACAACAATCCAACCAC
>CAIGRO010089014.1:0-13239 GCA_903798355.1 Fraxinus baroniana | reverse complement strand
AGGTTTTATGTATTGTTCCCTAAATATTACTTGGTGGCTTCTGTTTCGTTCTGTTAAAAATGTGTTTGGTTAAAACACGTTTTTGCTTAATGTTTGGACTGCTCGAGATGTCGCCCAAGTGTCATCCCATGGACCGTCGGATGGAGATCTTCTGGTGGCTTCTTTTATACGCATCTAGGGTTTGAGTCTGCTGATTGGAATTCATTCTCTCTATCTCTCTGTGCTCTTTTCACCTTCTCCGTTCCTTGCACTCTGAAAATTGAAAGCACATATGATCTACTATATCTGTAGCCTCTTGTATAGGTCTGAGTGATTTACAGAGGGTTATAGTTGTTATCCTTGAGTGGATTTCTGTATTTGATCGGTGAGGGCTTTCGATCTCGATGTAATCTTGGGTGATTTATGTTTGAGTGCTTGTGGAGTATTCTGAACGATTCTTGATTTTAGTTAATATAGTGATTTCTTCCATTTGACGGAAGCTCAAAAGGATTAGAAACTTTGTTCTGAACCTCTTGTTTTAGGGCGAAAAATTCCGTGTTCTTTACCTTATTGTTTTTTGCACATTTACGTTTACCGTGTAACTAATCTGTTGAACTTCAACTTTACAAGTCCAATAATGTGTTATCACGTGACACAATGTAAAAAATAATGTACATGTCGGATGGTTGGAGATATATATCTTTGGAGTGAGTGGGGACACAATAATCAGGAAAGGAAGACATGAATTTATTAGAATGCATGCATGCATGCAGACAAGATTCCAAATGGGGACACAGTACTTTTGTTGGCACGTAAAGGTGTTTATTAGATCCTCTTCGCTCTTCTCTCGCATCATAATCGTATAAAAGGACAATAACAACTGTATAAGATAATATATTTACTCCACTGTACATGTATGCTCGGGTTGGGTACATATATATACGTACAGTCTGTGTGTATTTTTTTTTTCTTTATGATATATTTCAAGTTAATAATTTAGCTGGAAAAAGGTTGTGTATGACTTGTTTCACTGTCCTTAAAAGTTACTTTTTAGGTTTGGAAATTATGTCTCCGTCGTTTCATTTTTTTAACTAAGCTCCTGTTAGACCTACATTATTTTTTTCATTCTCATTTTCAATCACACATTCTTCAATAAAATAATATTTTTCATCACATCAATAATTTTTTTTTTTTTTCAACCACATATTCCCCATCACATAAACAAAAAAAAAATGTATTTTTTTAAAAATAATGTNTTTCAATCACACATTTTTCAATAAAATAATATTTTACATCACATCAATAACTTTTCATTCTTTTTCAACCACATATTCCTCATCACATCACTTCAAAAAATGCATTCTCTCATTTTAATATGCACCAAACACACTCTAAAAAATTATTTTTCAAAAATTGAATAGTTGATAAGCAGATCCTACAAAACAAATGTACGTTTCAAACCATTTTTAGAATATCTTCAAAAGATTCTCTAAAAAATATGTTCTTTATTTTAAAGAGTTAATGCTTAAAAATAAGGTCCAAGAATCCCTTTATTTTAATTTTTAAAAATAGAGAGTGAGTTTGACTCTTTAAATTTAGAGAGTCGAACTCAAAGTCAATCTCCATTCTTAATGTATAATAATTTCATTTAATAAATCACAAATTTTAATACTCTACTTTTAAAACTATTCAAACAATTGATTGGTCATTGACATATAAAAAATAGGATTAATAGCAGAAAATCTCTTACAAACGCTTCCATGTACGATATACTCATACTTATTAGAAATCGCAGAAAATCTCCATGTTTGAAACATTATGTGCGAAAAAACCACCTTACCGTCAAGATCTGTCAGATTTACCGTTAAAACCGTAAAAAAATGCCAAAATTAAAAAGAATAATTGCAATTTCAATATTCCAACATTTTGTTTTTTTACAAATTAAATCCAAATTTTTTTATGCACTACCTACCATCTCAAATCTTTAAAATTTTATTTTCCACCCCCCAACCCCTTCATCTTCTTCCTCAAGAAGAGAGGCAGTCATCAATCCTTTGAATTTTGTGCAGCTCTTATATTTTTTGTACATTGTGCAATAAGAGATTTTATTTAGACTACGTATTTGCAACTAACGACATTCATTGTAAGACGTCTGAAGCTTGATAAACCCATTTTAGCCGCTAACTATTGAGACTCATATCACCACCTTCGGTCACCAAGGCCACTGTACCCAATCGCCACCAGCCTCTTCGCACTCCCCCTACAACTTCCATTCCACCGTCATCATAAAATCCACCGAAAACATCTACAATTTCAAGCCAAAATAGCAATCTGGCGAACATTTTTCTTGTCGGCAATCCCACTTCCTGGGACACCCATGGTCGCGTACCACCACCAGTGGTTAGCCCTAATCTAGATGCCCTAAACATCTCCTAACATCAACCTAAAAATTTTAAATCCTACGAATATTCATATACCTGAAATGAAGTTAAAAAAAAAAACAAAAAAAAAACAGGGAGGATGGAATCAAATCTAAGCAACAAAACTTCAAACCATAAAAAACTAAAATAAAACAATTATTACGGTCTGTGTAAATTAATTTCCATAAACAAAATTTGGTATAATTTGTAAAAGAATAAAAAGTTTAGATACTAAATTTGCAATTATTACTCTTAAATTTTGACATTTTTGTTGTTTTTTATGAAAAATCTGACGGCGGTGAGATTTTTGGCATAAAAGGTTTCAAATATGGAGATTTTCTACGATTTTCAATAGGTTGGGTATATCGCAAATGGAACATTTTTAGGGGATTTTCTGCTATTAATCATTTTTTATAAATACAGAGTTACTTAAAGATACTCTCAAGTCTTATCTAAATATACTATGAAACCAACCAAAAGTATTACCCATTATTTATTCATCACTCATTTTATTTATTTATATAGTTTGAACAGTTTGTCAACCTCCAATCAATGTAGATTCAGTACAAAAGCTTTTAATTAGTGTTAAGTTAAAAGAGTAAAACAAAGCGATATATGTCTCACATGCCGTCGTATTTTTCTAAAAATACAAGACGCGATGTTAAAATTTAGAAATTCATCTTAAAATGTCAACATTTTTAATAAAAGTAACGTTGTTCTACCTGCAATTTAACTTTAACGGGTGTGTAATATTTTGTTGGATCCTAAGTACTCTCATAATTGACTCATAATTGCTAAATACATATATAATTTACATTAGATATACAATAATCAAAGAAACAAGGTAAGTTCACCATCAAGGCTGGCAAAGAATTTTATAATAGAGACCGCAAATTCCTCTCTCACAGAGACACAGAGAGAAGGGGATTAGGGGTGAGACAACGAAAATGGTAGAAGACAGAGAAAGGAGAGGGGCAGTTTGGATTGAGAATAAGTTTAAAAGGGACAGAAGAAGAAGAAGATGATGAACAATTAATGATAATGTAAAGAGCTGATGAGCCTTATGATAACCCTCATCATCGTCACGTCGTTTTTACTTCACATATACCGATGACTCCCAGAATTCCACGCTCTCCTCTCTCTCTCTCTCTATCTTTCTTTTATTTGTCTCCTCTCTTTTTTTTTTTTTTTGTGTGGTTTTCCTCGCTCTCTATCTCTCTCATCTCTCTCTCTCTCTCTCTCTAGCCTAGTCAACCTTCCTCGCTTTGTTTCAATTTAAACCAACACCATTCCTTCTGTGTTCCCTTTTTCTTTCTGTCTCCACTTTCATCAAAAACCTATCGTTTTAATTCACCAAGATTTCAAACCCTAAATCTTTCTTGTTGGATGATGGGATACAATGATAGAGGAGATTTTGATAGCATTCCAGATTCATTTAACAGCTGGAAATTTCGGCCTCTAGTGCCGAGACCTGTTGCTACTTCCACCACCACTACCACTATCTCAAACCCTCATTGCTTCAGCCGTATAAATGGCAATGATCTTCTTTCTCTAAATCACCGTTATTGTAAGTCTTTTTTCTTTCTCTATATCTCTGTGTTTGTGTGTGTGAATGTTTTAATGGGGTTTTGGGTTATTCATTTCAGCAGGTATGACTGAAAAAAATAAGAGAGAGTTCAATACGCAGCAGGTTGTAGCGAGCTCACGCTGGAATCCAACGCCGGAACAACTACAAACTCTCGAAGAACTGTATCGAAGGGGCATTCGAACTCCTTCGGCCGAGCAAATTCAGCACATTACTGCACAACTTCGAAGATGTGGCAAGATTGAAGGGAAGAATGTTTTTTACTGGTTTCAGAATCATAAAGCTAGAGAGAGGCAAAAGCGACGCCGTCAGCTGGAATCTGTCTCCGATAATGAAACACCCGGGAATAACATTGAGAACGGTGAAAATAAAGAATCTGCAGGTAAAAAATCAATCGAAGGAAAATATTACTAGATTTTACTCACTTATTTCTAGACACCTACAAATCTAAAACTTTTAGACGAAGTGATTACACATAGTATCATTCTTGGGGCAAAGATCTCAAGTTCAAATCGTAATAAAGACGAAATCCGTCTCCCAATAAACAACTTTAGACCATGTAGTTTAACGATACCTCTTCAAAGACTTTTAAGTTAATGACAGTTAATGAATCATCAACAGTACTCATGCACGAGAGAAGAGAGACAGAAAGTTGAAGAGTTGTTTGACTTACACTTGATTCTCCTTCTGCAATCTATTTGTTTGATTTTTAATAACCCTTTTTTTTCATTCCGTTTCTCTCAAGTTATAAAGTTACCTTCTTTTTGCTTTTCTTTCTGTCGACAGATGCAAACAGGACAGGATTTGAAGGTGAACAGACCAAAAATTGGGCATCTCCTACAAACTGTAGTAAAATTGCAGAGGTCTGTTTCCTCTTTCCCCTTTGTCTTTATTGGGGAAAAAACTCTTCCCTTTACTTAAACTCAGAATTAAAACCACCAGTCACTCCGAAAAAGCAATTAGATGCCTCTAATCAATTAATAATTTCGACATGATTACATGATCATCATTTAACAATTAGGTTTTGTTATAGAGAAGCATCAAAACCTTTAGTTTTATTTGTTGGGAAATGAGAAGGGTCCAAAAGATGCCTATCTTCCTTTTTGTCGGGGCAGCTATTGTTATGAAACAATGCTAGGGTTTTTGGGTGCTGTGCTTATTCATTTCATTGGGAAAATCGATGTGAGAATCCATAATACTGTCTGACCTTAAATGTTATAAGACCATTTAACCCCTATACATTGTACTTCTGATGAATTAAACTTAGGTCAAGAAAGCAGCTATGTCATTGGGTAATGCAGTGTATCACAAGAAAAGAAAAATCAATCATGTTGTACAAACATAATGTTTGATATAATTTTTAATATAATGTCACGCGACAATCTATCATTGAACTGTTTAAAACATAGTTAACATTTTTCAACAAATCACATCATGTCAACACATTCTACCATTCTCTTGTCATACATTTTCTAGCACACAAGCATTATTCAAGACAAAAACTATTGTGTTTTTCAGTTCGATCTAAGATTACACAAAACTAGTGTTAAAGTTTTTGCAGTGTTTTCTCGTTCTGCATAGATTTAATTATCAGAAAACCATTGGGTGGAGGGAAAGGAGCTATGTCAGTGGTCAATCTACATGGCTTGTTTGGTATTGTAAAAAATAAAAAGAAAATCTAGTCTAAAGTCTCAATACTTCCATCTAACATTCTATTTTGAGAATTTTATTGTGTTTTCTCATTTTATATTTGTATTATCAGAAAACCCTTTCATCAACACAAAGGGCAGCAAAAGCAGCAGAAGCAGAATGTAAATCAGATGGATGGGTACAGTTCGATGAGGCTGCTGAATTACAACAAAGGAGGACCCTAGTAGAAAGGAATGCTACGTGGCAAATGATGCACTTGTCTTGTTCATCATCTCCTACAAGCCTAATGAACCCTACTACTGATGTTACATCAACTTGTCCATTAACCGTAACAGTAATCGACCCAAAGCTCATCAAATCTCAAGATTCGGATATTTTTATCGGAACCAGCCGAGACGAGGAATTCCAGACCCTTCAATTGTTTCCTCTTCAAAGCGGTGGCTATAGCGATACCAACGAAGGTTTAGCGGAGAATGAGACGGAGATGTCTGCTGCAGCCATGAGTTCTAACTTCACTTCTTTCCAGTTTTTTGAGTTCCTACCATTGAAGAATTAATTAATATGCATGGGAATTGAAAAGCAGTTTACCACTTTCAGTTGACTATATATATCTATGTATTAAAACGATGAATTTGTATTTGCTTGAAACTGGAAACTGGAAATTTTTTGCGTATCTTGATGTAACATTTCAATGGTAGATTGTGGATATGAAAAGAGATTGCCTTCAAATGCTTTTGGACCATTTTGGGTGAATCGATGAAATGCTAGATTATAGCAACATTCATACTGGCTCTATTTATGTTGATAGGACTATGACTTGTTCATTTACACAGATATTCTTCAATCTTCTCTCTATACGTAGAGAGAGAAATAGATGAGTCTCCCAATGAAGGAATTCGAAAATTTTGAGGGTTTGACAATGAAGTGCTGAAATTAGATGGTGAAGTGACTTGGAATTTTATAAGGGAGGATTCACGGTTACATATATAGAATATAATAATTTATTTATATCTCTGCAAACATTCCAGTCATAAATACAAGGAAACAAAATTGACTGAAAAGGAAAACGACACCTAGGGTTAGCTTATGAAGACAAAACTCAGAATAATAATATTACTATATACCATAATCTTTCTTTTTGAAAATTTAATAATATTTTTTTAAAAAAATTATGTTTATTATATTGTCGTACAATATCACATACTAAACATATGATAATAATCGAAAATACAATGTACAGAATGCAAGATGAAGTTTTTGAACTGGTAAATGCAAGATAACAAGAAGAATTTTAATGAGGAGAAGATTTTGGCATCAAATGAAGGTTTCACCTTTATTAGATTATGTATATAATGTGTAGATATCGGTTTTTATTGTTATTATTCTTATAATTATTGGAGATTTCAACATAAGTTCATGGTTGATTTTTTAAGAAACTATCGTATAAATAAATAAGTTTTAGTTGTGTCGAGTAGTGTGTACCATATTATTCATCTAACATAAAAGTTTAATTTATCACAAAATGGATCGGATATATTCTTTTGAATCTTTTTTTGAACATATCTCCGACTCCACACAAGCATATCATATTCATTTCTAGGGATACCTATACAAGAACTAGTAAATTAAGAGATTGAATTATGAAATTTTGAAAATTCATGGACTACCTACGGCATGTTGAAATAAAATAATGTTATCTAGCACTAGTGATGCTGTAACATAAGTCTAGGTGTCTACATTTTATAAGTTCAATTAAATAAGTCAAGTGACTTTATAACTAAATGAATCTATCATATAATACTATGTAATTGCCACCTAAACTGGTTCTTGATATCAATGGTGACGAATAACATTACTCTATTAACACTGCCACTGGGGCAAATAAGCAGGATATTTTAGATAAGGAAAATTTGGAAAAATAAGTAAGAAGCTTGGTACCTTTTGCAATTTGGGAATTGGGATGAACACCAAGTGAAGCATGGAGTTATTTAATTTTTTAAGAGTCGCAGAATCAAGTTTAGCTCAATTTTTCAAAATGTATGTGGAGGTTAAAAACAGATGATCTAAAAAGTAAGAGGGTGAACAAGTAGATAAATAAGAGGTCAGCTCAATCAACCAAGTAGATACATACTGAGAGGTATGTGGAAGGTGGCTATATGAGATTAATGGAGCAGGTTAATCCTGTACTTGGTATTAGAGAGGCAATGTACAAAAATCTGGTCCAGGGATTAATAGAAAATGATTTGAACAATACGGGTTTGTGTACCTTAAAGGATTCCTCCCCACCGTCGACTAGAGGTGGCAGTTGCAACTTGCAAGTGATGTTAAAGGTGGTAGAATTGCCTTGTGCTCGAGGATAAGGGAATATGCTGAAGCGCTTATCTATACGTTCATGGACGATAATGAAGCTATGGACTTCTCAAATTTTGGGTATGGTAGAAAATTTACTTAATCTCCTTCAAGATGTAGCAAATCCGAAAGGGATCGACAAGAGTATGATTAGGATGCATGAAATGTAGTTTCTTTAAACTTTTTGATACATTCCTCGTCCCTAATTGGGTAAGTATAAATTTATTGTGCTAAACGTGTCACGTAAAGTGGTCTAATTAAAAATTGTTTTTTTTTTTTCTTATCAAGGATTTGATAAGTCTACTACTTTCATAAATTGATAGTCTCAAGATTCGATGGCATGTCTTTTATGTGATTCCATAAATGGGTGGCATCGACAGTCCAACACAGGTGATTTACCTATTTCACATATCATGTTAGTGTGTGTTTGGTGCATATTAATATGAGAGAATGTTATTGATTTGATGGAAAATATTATTTTATTGAAAAATGTGTGGTTGAAAATGAATAAAAGAATGAGAATGAAAAAAATAATATGGGTCAAACAGGGGCTACGAATTTTATGTATTCAATTAAATCTCGTCTTCAAAGTATCAAAGGAACCAAACAAGAACAAAGAAAATATAATTACGGTTGGACAATAAGTACATCGAGTAATATGTAATTGCAGGGTGAATTCAATGAGGTACGGCACATGACCCTGCTAAAGAAAATGACAATACCCAGACTAAAGGCAAATTTAGCAGGCAACTACTCCAGATTTTTTTCACTCTTATGGTTCAAAGTCAGCATCTCTTCTGCCTCTGAATGTATCATGAGCATTAAGTCCATGTTTGGTGGCCTTTTTCAAAAACTATGTTATGAAAAGTATTTTTTGGAGAATGAAGTACGGAATTCTTCTGAATTTAAGTGTAGATTATTTTATCATGTGAATGTGTAGTTAAAAATGAGTATAAAAAATAAATTAAAGGCCACCAAACAGGGAAAAATGCATTACAACTTTGTTGGACAATGAATTAGGGGGTTAGTGTCGCCTAAACTGAATGGTGGATTTGCACCATATAAGAAAAGCTTGCAAACAGATAATTATGCAGGTAGCAGGAGCTAGATGAACCAGAAAAATAATGGAGAAGAATTGTGTTTTTGACTCATTCATCCCATGTATGTATGTATGTCAGTATGTGTATATATATATATATATATATATAGTTGTACAATTGTTATTGCTAGTAAAGAATTTACAAAAAAGCAATATTCTAACAAATCCTATATTAGTGGCAAAATCGATTCTAGCAAGCTGTACAAAGCTCATAGTATAAATAAAAAAAAAAAAAAAAGGAAAAGAAATCATCTGTCATCAGTCATCAATACCAGAAACTCATATTTCCTTTTCTTCTTGATTCTTGTGATCCCAACTTCTTTTTATAGATTTTGATCCATGTTGATACTGCTGAATAGGCATATCTTTCCTTCTTAGTTGTAACTTGTAAGTCTTGCTGGCAATCATTTCTTGGTGCTTCACATTTCAATACACCATATTATTATCATTTAGCATGTGATGAATAATATGAATAAAGTTAGTTGACTAAAAATACACTAATTCACTGACAAGTTTCACTAAATTTTAAAATAAGTTACTTATTTTGACAGTAACAAAATCGCAAAAATTGACATCAAAAGACCTTGTCACTTTTAGACAACTATTGTACTACAAAGATATACTTTCTGGGTGCCACTTCTCCATTGCTCGTGCTGATCCTAAACAAGGTAAGCTGTTGGGTTTTTTTTATACCCAATAAATTTCAGACAATGGTGTTGAACAATTTGGATTATATTTCATAGGCATCGTCAACACAATCAATTTAATTAGTTAATGTTGCTCATGACCACTATAACTTTTGGATGATCATTTTAATGTGTTGGCCCAATTATCTTTATGTTGGCCTATTTGTTGGATAATATTGGCTCAAAGTCATGGTATATATATACCCACTTCCATACCATTGCAAACGTGTGTGTGCTTTGTGTTTTGAGAGAAAACCGTGGCTACTTCCCATCTTCTTCTTTGTGCCTTTTGCCTTTATTGTTTTCTCTTTGCCTTTGTGGCTTTGCAAACACCAACATACTTGTGTTCCTTGTGGGTACATTAGAAGTGGCAACCAAAGTGATAGAAACAGTTGAGGGCGGGAATCAATTGATTGATTGTGGTTTGATATTGGTAAGTTTGAATTGATCCCAAATTCCACGAATTGAAGATCCATTCCGCTACAAAAGCCATTGGGCACATGAAAACAAACAACACATTGTGAAATGTTGATTCATTAGATAGAGGTGCATAAACCTGGGCTGAGAAATCAATTAACATTCCCCTTCTGGCAAGGGTTTCCAGTGGGACAAAATGAGCATAATGCAATACCATTCAATTTCAAATACCATTTTTGAATTGAGAGTAGTCTTAAAAATAAAAATAAAAAATAAAAAATCACAAAGCGACATTATTTTTCAAGGTTTAAGCTTTACCTCAAAGACGCTCTAAGCAAGACTAAGAGCTTGTTCAGAAATAAAATATAATCGATTTACATTATATATATATATGAGATAAAAATGAGTGACGAATAAGTGAGTAATATATGTGTCATTCGAGGTGGATGAATAAAAAATAAGTTTTGACTGTTTATGTTTATAAAATAAATAAGTATAAACAAGGCTATATATTTTCCACTCAACATCATAATAGGAGAGAGAAGAACTTGTTACTTTTAGGGCAAGTTTAACTTAGCCCTGTTTTATTAAACTCTAAAAATCATTAGTAATTATGATATTATGTGATTAAAATTATTTTTTGATTTTGACTTAGTTTTTATCAATTTTTTTTGTTCTACACCAAACATGGGCCTAGGGTAGTATGGCCTTGGCCTTGTAATGGTTGATTTGTAGTTTCCTGGAAAAGGGCAATGGCCCAATACAGTAAAGTATAGTGAGCCGGACAACTTAAATTACTTAGTACTTGACCCAGATTTATAAAATTTATCAATTAACTAAACCACAAGTCCCAGGGTTTAGATTTAACGTAGGGTTAGTCATCAAACTTTTCCTCGTAATCAATTTTAACCATGTTCCATGAACAAGAATTGTTCAACCGTTACCATTTATCTTCACCACTCCAAATAATCCCAATAGTATGTTTAGTGGCCCCCCAGGGCACATCCCAACTGGCAAAGATGAGGGCGCTTCAAGGCTGGCAGATCAGAGGTTGTGAGTTCAATTCCTGATGGCTCTTGGAAGACAGATATTCTCTTGGAAGGCAGGATTTATCCTGGAAGGCAGGAGCTCTACGGAAGGCAAGATGCAGGATGGGTCGACTTGCTTGGCACTTTGGCAGATCAGTTGGGGGCACTTAAAAACACTGGCCAGTNGGAAGGCAGGATTTATCCTGGAAGGCAGGAGCTCTACTGGAAGGCAAGATGCAGGATGGGTCGACTTGCTTGGCACTTTGACAGATCAGTTGGGGGCACTTAAAAACACTGGCCAGTTTGGGGCATAACCTGCGGTTTACCCGTCTGCATCTTGAGGGGCCAGGGTGTGGACTCCAGGATTTAGTCGCTGTAAGGTGGATACCTGGGTATCCAAAAAAAAAAAAAAATAGTATGTTTAGTGAAATGAATTAGATAGTAGTGTCAAGAAAGGTAAAATGACTAAAATTTATTCATTATATTGTCGAGACTTGTCTCGGTCAAATATATTCTTAAATATTTACACAAAATGCTTCAATTTAGGAAATATTAATAATGACACATTCATAGACGCTGTTAAGTATTTACACATGCATTCTGGACTTATTTATGTGTCCACTTGAATTTTCTTTAGAATATTATTTTGCATAGTTTATTTCGTATATGAAGCTAATCCTTCATCAATAAATCCAAATTAAAAGAACATTTAGATTTTCGCTTTGCACGTGATAGTTAGTGGAATTAGACGATATTAAATAAGAAAAAGAACTTAAAATATTATATATACATATATTATTATTATTGTTATTCAAATCCATATAGTAGGTCACTTGTTCCCATCAAAAAATTGGATCCCTAGGCCAACCCTATATAAAAGCTATTTAAGAAGACAGACCCTCGAGGAAAATCTTGAATCTTTCATACGTACTTACCCTCGTTACTTAGAACGTGTTTGGTAGTGATTAAAATTGAAAATATATCCGTTATTGGGTCACACTCGACTAATAAAAGTCAACAATAACGATTGATTTTTCCATTTTAATCTCCATCGAACAGGGCTTTAGATAGATATATCCGGTTTTCTAGGATCTTGCTTCTTAATAGCAATGTGGACTTGTACGAATATCTCCCAACAGTGCACATTCGGGATTAGTACAAAAATAGATCTATACCCAATCGAATACATAATCAAGTTAAGAGCTATGTAGCTAGTAGTTCTAGTTGTTGTTGCACCATCATGACTTTATTAACAATTTGAACGTTACTAATCATATACTTCACCAGCCAAATCACTTAGGATGCTAAATTTAGAGTCTCTATTCCCATAAAGTTGATCACATGTCTTGGTTAAAGTAAAAACCTTTTCAACCCTTGTGGGTCATATATCAAGGAATAATATACTTTCATGCAAAGTGAGTGGTATGCTCTTTTTTAAAACATTCATGGCGGGTAATTGAGTAAATTCACTACACTTGAGTTTGCCATTATTACGGTTGTAACGGGTCTTCACCAATGTTAAATCGATTGGTTCCGTAAAAGTTAAAAGTTCAAAACTCGTTAAAAAATTTGATCCCTTCATAAAAAGTATAATAAAAAAATACTTTTTTTATTATTTTTAGAATCAATTTTTGGACCAATTACAAATACAACTGCACTGGGCATACAGAAGATGGCCAAATGACCAGAACACTCACAAAAGCAGGGGATGGGGCCCATCAAGGGCGGACCCACCAAGGGCCCAGCGGGGGCGGCCGCCCCAACTGTTAAAAAATTTGATCCCTTCATAAAAGTTATAATAAAAAAATACTTTTTTTATTATTTTTAGAATCAATTTTTGGACCAATTACAAATACAACTGCACTGGGCATACAGAAGATGGCCAAATGACCAGAACATTCACAAAAGCAGGGGATGGGGCCCATCAAGGGCGGACCCACCAAGGGCCCAGCCGGGGCGGCCGCCCCCACTGAATTTTTTTTTTTTTTTTTTTTTTTTTTTTTTTTTAGCTTATTTTTTATCTCGA
>CAIGRO010088995.1:0-13619 GCA_903798355.1 Fraxinus baroniana | reverse complement strand
AAAGACTAAAAATAACCGATCAAATTAATATTACATGGGTTTTCAAAATAATGGGATTAAGCTAAAATAATTAGATCGTCATGTATTTTTTTTTTTGGCAAAATATCCTAGCTTGAAAATCCAAGTAATAGGATATGAATTTATTAAATGAAAAAACAGTTCAATGCAAGGAGGGGGACGAATGTGCTTAACCTCCTAATGAATTACAAAATGCACTCTACAGCTTCAATTGATGGATTACAATTTATGCAACAAAGCCAAAGATATCACATATTACAAGGACTAATTAATGAACTAATCTAATAGTTTCCAAACCAATTCTATCAAGTTTCACAATGCCTTTAATTCTACCATTGAGTTCACTAGCTTCGACAAATTTAAACTTTCTTTCATTATATCCTTTGTTAGCGAGCCAGTCAGCAACTTCGTTCCCTTCTCTCCAAGTGTGTGTGATTTTAATCTCCATCTTCTCCAGAAGCCAACGGATGGATTGCAGTATATATTGAATTCCCCATGGTCCATTATTTTGTTTAATCAAAATCAGGGCTGCCTTAGAATCTGTCTCTACCCAGACTTTCCTAACTCCATTGTTCTAGCACAGTTGCAGCCCTGTTTCTATCGCTCTTAATTCAGCTTCCATGATCGAGCATTCTCCATAGTAATCATAGAATCCCCATATTACATTTCCCAAATTGTTTCTCAAAAGAACCCCACCTGCAACCAGAGAATTGATTTTCAGAGCCCCGTCCGTATTGAGTTTATACCATCCAGAATCAGGTTTATTCCACTTGATTGCTATAGGTTTATTGCTCTTGCTATTTCCGTTCTGTTTGATCTTCCCTGCTCTTTGGAGTGCATTGATCAGAACATAGGTTTGCTTGATGATTTTATCAGCCTTCATTGGGTGATGTTTGTGTTTAGCATTGTTCCTAGCCATCCATAGAAACCATATAATAATCAGAGGAGCAATTGATATGATCTCAATTGTGTTATCCTTCTTCTGCAAAAACCAATGCATAATCTTTAAAGTAAAGTTTTTCTTTAAACGAGTTAGAAATTTTCGATCGCTACAGTAGTCGCCTCCCCAATAAGCATTCAAACAATACCTATTGATTTTGAACCTTCTCAAGTGGTAATGAGAGACCAACTCAACTGTGCCATATGGAAATATAGCTACAACCTTGAACCTGGCCACCTTGTCTCGACCAACCCATTTCCTAAAATATTGACTATGTTACAATCTTTAGACAATAGACCTAAATAGAATATGTTTGCTTGAGCCTTCTTGCTAATGTTGTAGTTGGGTCAATTTCTCAGCAAATATTTAAATGTGTTCCATCATTTGAAAGTTTCTCGAAGTCTCGTTTGCTTGAATGTATTTATCTCATTCCTGATTTGGTTGATTCGAGATGGTGGAAATAATTTCAGCATGAATTTATGCACCGTGTCATTTCAAGATATGTCTTTTGACGGTAATGTATGCAAGCATTCTTATGTGCTATCCTTTTAGTGTATGAGCGAATAGACACATTCGAAACGTATCCACTAACGTTCCTTCATGGCTGATGACTTCACACATAATTCCAAAAATCCCAGTACATGACTGTTCGTGCAAAAGCCGCAAGTGTACGAGATCGTTATCATGTAATACGTGATAAGTTAAGAGTTATCGTCCATAGAGAATAAATTTCAATTAAGAGTATTAGTTTTTATTCAAATTCAAAACAAGCAAACAAAAAAGAATTGTGGTTGATAATTATTCTAAATTATTTTACGAAACCTTGTAAAATTCGACTTTTGTATTTATATGGAATGAACGTATTGGATTACGAATCCATCTATTATTATCTATTTCAATTCTCAATTATGTAGCTAGTATCATTCATGCATTCTGACAATTGATAAATCTATTGTAATTAATTGTCTTTTCCAAGACAAATTAAATCTATTCTAATCACGACCTGAATCTATTCTAGTCCGAATTTGAATGAATGGAACGCATTAAAGTTTAGATTATCTNTATGTAGCTAGTATCATTCATGCATTCTGACAATTGATAAATCTATTGTAATTAATTGTCTTTTCCAAGACAAATTAAATCTATTCTAATCACGACCTGAATCTATTCTAGTCCGAATTTGAATGAATGGAACGCATTAAAGTTTAGATTATCTCAAAAATTGCACACGTGATAAATATTATTCCTAATATCTATTGCATGCATTTTAATCAAACAATATTTTAAACCTATTGTGAGCCTCCTAGCACTACAACAAGTAAAAATATATCTAATTGGTGATCAAGCAATCAAATAATAAAATTATGTATGCAAGATTAATAAAAAAAATTAACTAACTACTTGTCTTGAATTAAAAACAAATAATAACAGGTTTAATCTTCATTCAATACATGAAAATAATTAGCTTAGCATATTGCTATGTAAATTGCACAAAAATATTTGGAAAAACATTACCCGGAATGAAAAACAATGAAAGCAAAGTGAAAAAATCAATATTTTTTTTTTCCCGTTAATCTTCAACCCGGACTTTGAATCTTCAATTTCTTGTGTTAATTGCCATTAAATCTTGTGCTAACTTCTTTTTTGTGGTGAAAAATAGGATTTGGTATGTTGTATGTCGTTCACGCTGCCCCCTCTAGGTTAAATAGTAGGTTGAATTTGATTTCCTTAATAATTTGGATAAAACAAGGAAACTGAGCCTGAACTTGCACACCTGTCATTCATTGATTTTGTTCTCAGTAGATGAAGTTCATGCATGTGCGCGCACGCCATTATACAATTTTTTATTTGTTGCACTTTGGTCTTCGAATTTCATTCTTTAGTTATTTTGGTCCCTTTTTCGTATTCTCTTGATCCTCCAGCTTCCAACTCTATCTAATTGACTCCAACCTCTCTCCAAGCTTCGATACTAGGTCCGAATAATCTATTATCATTTTATGATTTAGTCCCCAAACTTTGGATTAGGTCCACTTTAGCCAATTTTCTGCTCATTTTCTTCAATTCCATTGTTTTTCATCGAGATATACCTAACAAACAAAATATATACAAAATTAAGCCTCAATTCATTTAAAATAACAATAATTTCTCTAGTTTAATGGCACAAAATACACTTATCAAGCACTCCCAAACTTTAACAACTATTTGTCCTCAAACAAAATAAAGCTTAAATACACAAATTTCCACAAATAACTTGGTTGGATAATATGCTTTTAGCCTCATGATTGGACTTTCAGGATTGAAAATATAAACTAATTCAAAATCACAATACTAAATCAATATCTAACTGGCGTGTGTATGTCAAGATTCATGTAAAGTATCATAAAATCATAAATTGATTCAATTCCCAACCCTCTATGGCCAAATATCTTCTTTCTTTGCTCGTAAGATACACACCCCGAATCTTCATTATTTTCATTATTTCCCCCATGTGTGATATTAGGTTGAATTTTAATATAATAATAATACTCACCCTATCTAGTTCAAGTAGATTTTACAAATTGCAGCTTAACACTTCAACAAATAAGAATTCTCCTTATTTTTTGTTGGTTCAACATCTAATAATCAATTAAACTAATAATCCATTGTCAAAATTCTAATTCTCTCAAATGAGTCTTTGGGCCTTAATAAGACATGTAGCAATTATTTTTATTTTATTTTTTCATTGCTTTTTCTCATCTTTTATGTAGACTTTTCTTCATTAAACTTTCTAAATTAACATTGTAGTGAGGTTTCGGCCAATAACTCTCAAATTAGATGACTATATAGCATCAGATTTTTAGATGCCCTTATGGGCTTAATCACTCGAGTCATAAAGACTACAAAGAGAAGTTTCACGTTAAAATAACATCACATATTTATTATTTTTTTTTCTATATTTTTTTCTCTTATGATCCGTGCAATGCCTTTTATTAAAGACTCATTCTCAAAAATCGACCCTCAACTTAAAATTTCAACCCAGTTTTTATCTTATTGGCTTTAGACAATCTACATAAAATTTAGCACACATGATCACTCCAAATTATTCTAAAATTGGTATATGGACTTATAACATAATGGTTGTTTAGGTTATGCATCTAAGGTCCATTATTTTTTACCTACTCAACAATTTGAATCATTTTTCTTCCACAATGCAGAACATAAATCTCGTGTTCAAAAATATCAAACTTCACATAAATAAGTAAAACTAACTTAACATATAATTTATCCATAATTTATAGCCCAACTCTATGTTCCAATATATATATATCATCGTTAGCAAATTATCTGACCCGCTCAAGTATGCAAAAATATATAAAAAGACTAAATAAAGTTGAAAATGAACTCTAATTTATTTTTTGCACGCGAACAAGCACACAAGATAAACAACAAAAAAATTAAAATTCGATGTTTCCCTCCCCCAAACTTATAACAAATATTGTCCTCATTGTCTAGGAATTTAACAAGTAATATACAAATATTAAGGGTAAAGAAAGGAACTAAGTTCTCCCCTGATATCAAATCGAAGGCGGTGGATGAATTGACATGAAAGTGTTGGATCACTTTGCTATGTATTTTTTGTTGTCCAATATGTGTTCAAGTGTTATGTTCCTTCAAAACAAAAAATAAAAAATCAATCATAACATGGAACAATTTATAATAAACTCTAACACATCCTAAAGGAAAATATGTGGATGAAGATACCCTATACTAAATAAAAGCAATAATATTTACTAATTCTATATTCTAGAAAACAACCTTAAATAAAAGAGAGAAAATTGGGTTGCCTCCTAATGAATGCTTGTTTATAGTCATTAGCTTGACTTTGTTGTTTTTGCTATTTATGTTGACTTGAAAAGAAAGTTTTCAACCTTGCGTCGGCTGCATTGGCAATTATTCTTCAATTCATTTTTGAGCCTCAAGATTACAAAATTTTCATTATTGTCTCGCCCAATTATTCCACCTTCTTACTTCTTATTCTTGTGACTTCTCCAATGGTCTATCCTTTTACACTCCTCGATATTTGATGGTTGCTTGAGTGGAGCATTCCCACCCTTAAGATTATTTTACCTTTTTTCAAAATTCATTAATGCTTGTGCAGTTGATAAGAACGACCTCTCCAAAATTAGCGGCATATTCGACATCTATATCAAGGATAATGAAATCAGTTGGAAAGAAGTGATCTCCAACTTTGATGAGCATATCCTCTACCACTATATAAGGATACTTGAGTGTCAGTTGTAGAATTATTGATGTTGCTTTTGGATCATCCCATCCTAATTTACTGTAGATAGACAATAACATCAGATTAATACTTGTTCTAGAATCAATTAAAGCATTTACATTATGTGAATTTCCTATAAAGCAAAGTACTGAAAAACTCCTTGGATCTTTTAGTTTAGGAGGGATCATATACTTTATGATTGAGCTACACTCTTCAGTATATGCTATTGTTTCATCTATTGGCAACTCTCTCTTCTTAGTAAACATTTCTTTTAGAAACTTTATGTAATTCTTAATCTATTGAATGGCGTCAATGAAGGGAATGTTGACGTGAAGTTGTCTAATTCCATTCAAGAACTTTTTAAATTGCTTTTCCAGTTTATTATTCTACAACATTGAGGGGATGGGACTAAAGGTGTGTGTTTATTAACAAGAACAGTTGCCTTTACATGTGGACTGTTTGACTTTTCTTTTTGTGTAACATTTGACGATTCTTCAGACTGAACCACTTGTTCCTCGCACATGGTAGATACCTGATTCTCATCGATCCATTTCTTCTTCATAGTAATTTTTGACGGCTGAACTCCACTTCTCATTGTGATGGTCTGGACTAGTTCTTCTTTAGGCAGTTTTCCAAACCTTTGAGGAAATGGAATAGGCAACACATAATCTCAAACGGGGGTAGCGGGCTTGTATGATGGTGTCTCAATACTTACATGATTCATAGCTTCAACTTCTAATAACCGTTCTCTTGGATTTTTTTATATATATCTTGGTAAGGTACCATGAGTTCTCCTAGCTAATACAACTGCCATCTGACCCATCTGAGTTTCCAAATCTTTAATTGCAGCTTGCTGGTTTTGAATAATAGCATGTTGGTTTTAGAAATTAGCCTAACTCTTAGTAATAAATTGAGTTAATAATTTCTCAATCGATGACTTTCTATTTTGCTGTTGTTGTTGGAATCCCGACTATCTTGTTTGAAAATCTCCTCATGTCTTTGACTTTGATTGTTAACCCACGAGAAATTTGGATAATTCATTCTGAAAAGTTTGCGCATAAATAACCTCCTCAGGCTGGATTACAGCGTGGAGGCTAAATGACATCTTTCTGTAGTATGATCAGCCTAGCAACCTTCGCAAATCGATTTCGATTGGTGTACCATGTTCACATTCTGAGTAAGGCTGTCCAACTTCCTTGTCAATTCTTCCATTTGGACTTCTAATGATATAGCTATGTCAACGTTGTGTATTCTTACTGTTTTCCTCGACACTTCCTTGTTTATTGGACACGTGGATTGATTCTTTGTAATTCTCTCAAATAGGTCCAAGGCGTTGTCCAATGGAATATTCAATATTGACCCTCATGCTGAAGCATCGGTTATGTTTCGGTATTCAATTCTCAAGCCTGAATAGAATATACAGATTTTAAAGTCTTTAGGAAAGTTCAAATTAGGATACTTTCTGAAGTAATCTTTGAATATTTCCCAAGATTCTAGATAGTTCTTGAGGCCTCTTTGCTTGAAAGTATGGACTTCATTTTTGAGTCAATGAACTCGAGAAGGTGAAAATAATTTCAAAGTAAATTTAGGCACCATGTTATTCCCAGAAACTATGCTCCTAGGGATTAGTAAATTTAATCATTCTCTTTCGTCGTCCTTTAAGTTGTGAGTGAATAAGTGCAGTCGAAAAGAGTTAGCGACATGCATTCGTGACTAATCATGTCGCACAGCATCAAGAAGGCTTGACTATGTTTATGAGGATTTTCAGTTGATATTCCAGAGAACCTGATGTCGTGATGATTTTAAAATAAGTTGATGACATCAGATCTAATGCGGAAGTTGGCATGTCCAAATGGTTGATATATGATAGGTGGTAGCATATGACCAGGAATGAGATTTACCTAATCCATCACTAAAACTTCTTTATCATTTGCTATTGCTTTCAGCTGAACTGACTGAGGTAGTGGTAATGAATTTCGAACCAAAATCGAATTTTGATTTTCTGCAATTTCCATTGTTTCCCTCTGTTTTCTTCTTCGTTGTCTAAAGGTTCTTTCAATTTCGAGATCTATCAAAAGAAGCTCAATATCATCCGAATCTTGCATATATGCTTTCTTGAAAGAGTAATAACAAGGGACTTAATTCTTTCAAGAAATAGCATAAAACAAGTAAAAACATCAAAACTAAAAATAACTAATAAACTCAAATTAAATAAATTAGTCCCTAACAACGACGTCAAAAACTTGTTCGTGTAAAATACGCAAATGTACGGGATCGTTGACAAGTAATATGTGATAAATACGAGTATCATCCAACTAGGAATAAGATTCAATCAAGTGTATTAGTTTCTATTCAGATTCAAAATAAGCGAACAAACTAGATTTATGGTTTGTAATTATTTTAAATTAATCTACAGAAGTTTGTACAATTCGAATTTTATATGTATATGGAATGAGTGTATTGGATTACGAATCCATCTGTTATTATTTATTTCGATTCTCAATTATATATATAGTATTATTCATGCATACTTGACAATCGATAATTCTATTGTAATTAATTCTCTTTTTCAAGACAAATTAAATATATTATAGTCACGACTTGAATCAATTCCTGGTCCGAATTCGAATGAATAGAATGCATTCAATTTCATGAATATCTCAAAGATTGTACACGCGATAAACATTATTCCTAATACCTATTGAACATATGTTAATCAAGCAATATTCTAGACTTATTGTGAGCTTCCTAGCACTACAACATGCAACTATATATTTAATTGGTGATCAAGCAATCAAATAATAAAATTACGCATGTAAGATTAATCAAGAAAAATAAAAATTTAATGAACTATTTGTCTTTAATTAAAAATAAATAATAAAAAGTTTCATCTTCATCCAATGCATGAGAAGAACTAGCCTAGCATGTTGTTATATAAATTACACAAAAAGATTTGGAAAAACATAACCCAATATGGAAAACAATGATTGAAAAGTGAAAATTTTAATTTTTTTTTCTTCCTTAATCTTCAACCCAGACTTTAATCTTCATTATCTTGTATTAATTGCCTTAGAAACGTCTACTAGCCTCTTTCTTGTGGTGGAAAATAGGTTTTGATATCTTCTCTCCATCATGGTCATCCCTTGTAGGTTAAATAGTAGGTTGAATTTGATTTCCATAAAAATTTGGACCAAATTAGGAAGTTGGGCTGCTTAGTCCTAGAAATGGCCCCCACGGGCGTGACATATAGTTCACTACGCAAGCGCCACTCATTGGTTTTGCTTTCCGTAAATGAATTCAGGACCATGCATGCGGGGAGAATTTGCATGTGCGTGCACAGTTATACAATTTTCTATTTGTTGCACTTTAGTCCCTGAATTCATTTTTTAGTCATTGTGGTCCCCTTTCGTATCTTTTTGATCTTTTATCTTCCAAATCAATCTAATTGACTCAACCTCTCTCCAATCATCGATACTAAATCTGAATCAACCATTAGCACTTTGCAATTTAGTCCCCAAACTTTGGATTAATTTCACTGTAGCCAATTTTTCTGTTTCTTTTGTCCAATTTCATCGTTTTCATCAAGATGCACCTAACAAACAAAATACATACAAAATTAAGCCTTACTTCATTTAAAATAACAATAATTGTTCTAATTTAACGACGCAAATAAGTATATAAAAGTGAGCTTTATTGAAAATCCCAATATATTGTGAGATTTATTTATTCATGATGCTAATATCACGGTACACAAAAATTTATTATAAGCATTGGGGAATTTATCATAGTGTTGATTCTTTTCCATAGTTTAGCTTGCTCCGTTGTTTCTTTTACTTTTTTCAAATATGGATCCAATTCTAGAAGAAGTCGATAATGCAATTCCTCTAAAGAGCCTAATAATTTGATAGGATCCATGACAATTATGCGGAACAAAATATGATAAGTATTGGGGCAATGTTGAAAAGTTTAATCAGTTGTTGTTCATTGCAACAGTTCTTGGCCCAAGATGCAAGTTGAAACTTCTTAAAGCCGGGTTTGAATTTATTTACAACGTAGAAATTGCAAAAAAAATTGTTAGAAGAGTTAAAGAGACACTCCATAGGTTGTATACATGCTACGCAGAAATGGCAACTTCAATCACTTTACCATCAACTTCATCAAAGAAGACTACTACATGTAGTAGTCCAAGTCCTTAACAACCTGGTTTCGGTCTTTGTAAATAGATTCCTTCTATTTTTAAAGTTAGACTTATGCAAAATATGCAATCTGAGAAAAATGATTTGGTTGATTATTTGTTTGATTGTTGTAAAGATTTGATCGATCCCAATTTTAAGATATTACTTTGGTGGAAATCGAATGTGCACAAGTACAAAATAGTATCCAAAATTGCCAAATATGTATTAGCAATTCAAATATCCACGTCGCTTCAGAGTCGGCATTTTTCGCGAGTGGTTGGATTCTTGACTCCTTTAAGAGTTCATAGGGTGCAAAGATGGTTGAGGCCTTAATATGCATGAAGAATTGGTTACATACCAGCAATGAACCTATAGTACTTCGTTAATATTTGAATGAGGTAGAGGCATTGGATGACTCAAAGAAAGCTGTAGAAGGTGACATTTACTTTTTATTATCAATTTGATAATTTTATGCATACTACTTCTTAGTTGCATGTTATTATCATTAATAAGGATTAATAAATATTTTCATATTTTCATATTATACAAAGTCGAATCATATGTTACAACGGGGGATATTGATCCATTTTTTTGCTTTCTTGTTTATATATCTAATTTCAGACAAATATGAATGTAATTTAACATTTAACTTTATTAGTTCTCGTTTAAACTTATATGTTAACTTGTTTAAACATATTACTAGAATGCCGATAGGTAAACCACATATTAAAACTGAATGAACTGCAAATAATGGTTTGGTTTGGTTTAGTTTGAAACATAAAATGGTTTGGTTTGGTTTAGAAAAACTCCAAACCGCATGTAATGGTTTGAGTTGAAAATATTATACAAACCGCCCTAATCAAATCGCGTTCACCTCCACCTAAAACCATTTCCACCTTAAATTTCCCACGGTCCCAAACCAATGAACGTTGGCCGCCATCGCCAATCCGCCCCAAATCAATGAAGTCCAATTGCCATCACTTTCTCCATCCTCCTTTTCTTCAATAACAACCACCAACCACCAATTATACTCAAAAGAAAATCCCAACCTCAACCTCAATTGCAATCGAACTACCAGTATCGCCGTCCACCTTTTCCTCAATCTCAATCGTCAGCCACCATTTCTACTTAAACCCCGACCCAAACCACAGCTACAATCGAATTGCGAAAATGACAAACGAGAATAACTTTAACAACAACGACAGAACGAAGAGGTGAAATGAAGAGGTAGCAAACTCGGACGTTGACGCTCAATCGTGCTACGACAATAATGGTTTGACGTCCGTGTTTTTATCTTCGTAGATCGTGTCAATTTTGTGCACTAGAACTTCGTGTCTCTACTACTTCCTAGTGTATTATTGGTGTATGTGTGTGTGCATATGCGCACGCTTATCGCTACTTCCTGGTATGTTGTTGTTGTGTTTGCAATGGTAAGTTGTGGTGTGGTATGGTGGTGTTGAGGGGGCGATGTGTGTACAGTGGTGTATGCAGTGGTAGATTGCAGATCTGTGTATGGTGCGTTGTTAAGTGTATGGTGCTTAGCCATAAAAGGGTGTGAATCTATAGTGATCTGCGGTGGTGCGATGGAGTATGATTTGTTGTAGTACATTAGTGATCTGTTTGTGCGGTGGTTGTGATCTACAGGTGGTGGTGGTGCGATGATGCTGGACGTGCTAGAGCTAGTACAATGGTGGTTGTGCTTTGGTGGCGGTGGATTGTAGATCTAAGGCATCAACGCATTTTGGGTGATGCAGGCAGTGGTGGAGGTGTGTAGTGAGATAGGATAGATGAAGGTAATTTGTAACCATTTAATTGGGTAATTGTGATCAGTTATTTGATAATTTGTGATAAAAAAAAAAAGTAGCGATAAATTAATTTGATAATTTGTGACGAAAAATAAGTAGTGGTCAATTAATTTAATAATTTATAATCGATTAACTTTAATCAAATATTTGGTTTGAATTAAAAAACTCAATTAAAATCTCAAGTCGAAGTTAATAATTAATTTTAACTACAAAATTTATTGGACCTATAACTTTATAATCACACATTTCATTATTATTATTTTTAATCAAAATCTACTAAAAATCTGATTTTAGTCTCCACAAGATAGGAGCTTAATAGATTTTACAATATATAAAAATACGTTAGACTTTGATATTATCCCTCTTAATATGTTTTTCTTGAACTCCTAGAGCCGTCCTTAATTGATGGAACTTTGCAGAAGGTAGAGCCTTTATAAAAATATCAAATTGTTCTCAAATCTGCAAAGGTCGAGTTCAACTTCTCCATTTTCAATTGCATCTCGAAAGAAGTGGTACTTGATTGCAATATGTCTGGTCTGACTATGGTAACGTGGATTCTTTGCCATATTGATGGCAGATTTGTTGTCACAAAACAATTATATAGATTTTCCTTGTTTTTCTCTAATGTCTTTCCAAAATCTTCTAACAATATTGCTTATGAAGCTGCAATTGAAGCTGACATGGACTCAATTTTGGCTAAGGATTGAACAACTGATTGTTGCAATCTGGATAGCCACAAAACACTCCTGAGGTAAGAGAAGATGGATAATCGCATGTGCTTAATTTCATATTGATACTAAAATGCATAATCGCAGTTGCTTAATTTCATGTCATCAATAAAACCTCTTCAATCTGTATCACAATAGCCAAGCATTTTTGTTTCAGATTGCCTCTCAAATCTGATTTCATAGCTTATTGTTCTCATTATATATCTTTGTTGTGAAACAAGCCACCAGATTGAGATGTTGAAGTTATATAACAAATAATAATGAAGTATATGATCAAGCAAAGAATAATAAAGACAAGAATATGACAAATGAATTAAGAGATTTTATTGACTAAATAATAACGGAGAAAAGAGAAAAATTACAATAGATAATATAATTCTAGTAATCTATTTTCTCACACTTATAAAATTGTATAGAAGAGCCTAATATTTATAGGAAATATGTAGGGAGCGTCCAAACCCTCTAACTAGAGTTGTTGATGAAGTAGGATGCCAAAACAATCGAGTCCACAACAAAGTAGGAAAGAAAAACGTGGAAAACTTGAAAACAGGCGAGGTGGGCGCCACGGCGCGACATCCAGGCGCCGGGTGTTCTGTCTGGAAATATATATTTTTTCATATTATTTTTTCCATCACAAACTCTTCTTCAAGTCTAATACTAATTTTCAATTCCCAATGAGCTTCCAAAATAGAACTCCAACTTGATATAGGACTCCAATGGAGTTCCAAATTGAATTCTTCTTGACATGCACTTCATTAGAATTCTTTAAGGAATTCGGATCATACCCAAATTCTTAATAATCTCCACCTTGACACGAATCTCACCAAGAAATGAAAGGACTTTTTCAACAATAATAAAAAAATTAATTTCTTCAACAAAACAATATTCCACCTCTTCCAATGAATCCAAGCATTGCTCTTATAGAATTATCTCAGATTCTCCAAAAAAGTCATAATGATTTTATAATTTACCAAATTGGGTTGTAAGACACCCCGAAGCAAAATCAAACTTAAATGCTTTTAAAGACGGCCCCTTGCTAGATTGTACACATTCTACTCCACTTAAAGCATGCTCTACAAATAGCATTCACATACCCTTTTTCACTGGGTCTATCCCTAGCAATTGAAACAATGACACCACATGTGATGGTGGCAAAGCGATATTAGCCATATCTTCTAAACTCCATTGAGTAATATTCTTCAAATCCGACCCGTTGCGAGTTCCTAAAGATATTGTACCAAATTAAATGTCCACCACGGTACTGAACATGTGTTAATTGACTTTTCTAGATTTTGTATAACCCTACAAGATGTATGACTTAGACCTTTTCCGTCCCTCCAATACAACCTGGGCACCCGTACAAACATTCAAAACTCCACCTCCACCAAAGAACTCATAACCTTTTGAATTAAGGATAAACAACGAGATGAGATCCTACTTCAAGTCTAGAACATGTCGAACCTGACCAAGTGTTCTAATTATCCCCATCCAAAAGTTTCAATCTGATTGTACCAATTTCAACAACCCGACAATATGCTTTTTTTTTTCCCATAACCACGACACTTTTGAAAATATTTTCATATGTAGTAAACAAATCCTTATTAGGACACATATGAAACACACATGCTGAATCAATAATCCAATCCTCTTCTGGTTTAAACTCAATTTCAGAAATAGCTAAGAGTTCTCCAT
>CAIGRO010088949.1:0-16995 GCA_903798355.1 Fraxinus baroniana | reverse complement strand
CCTCAACCACCAACCTTTAGTTGTTTGTGGAAATTGATCTTGTGAGCCACGGGCTTATGCTTTATTCTTGGATCGTGTTGGGGGCATGAAATTTAAAATGAGCGAAAAGGTTACGAGAGAACGTTCGTCAAACCTACTTCACATTATTTGACGAGGAAATTAGAGCAAATCATATTTTTTTAATTTCAAAATCAAACATAAAAGTTTTTTAATACAAAAATTAGATCATAAATATAAATTAAACATGTCATACTTAGCCTCTGTTTGTTTCCAATTATTTCAACAAGAAAATGAAAGCATATTTTTCAATAAATTAACATAGCATAGTGTGGACATTGAACGAATAACGATGAGATTTAATTCGAGCAGATTTTTTAATTTTTCAATTTCAATTGCAAACTTTTGTAATCAAGAGCATTGTCAACACGGACTAGTTATCAATGTGCATTGATCAAAATTAAATATTGTTGACCTCGTGCATTACATTAATATTTGGTCAAAACACATTGTAAGTGGCCTGTGTTGGCTCAAAATTGAGGATGAAAGGGTTTAAGAGTGATGACTCAGCTTGTCCCACTAGTAAGTCACGAGCACAAGTTAAGCAGCGAATTTCTAGAGTGAGTTGCTTGCAAGCTTTCTGGTTTGCGTGTCGGATGATTTAATTAAACAAGTCATTTTCAATGGAAATAAATTGACGATTTTCAACTTTACTCGCTCCATCAGAACACAAGTCGAGTAGACTCGAATTTGAATCTAGAATTTGAATAGTCTACAATGCTAGTGCGCGTGGTGCCTGGCGATATTAGATCACTAGCAACAATTTTATACATCCATCACTCCTGTTTTCGTTCTTTGGGTGAATTCTAGTTGGAATCCCCTATATGAACATACTCACTGTGACGGTGTTTCAAAAAATAGTTAGTTCAGCAAACACAGTACAGTACATAGAAAAACCTCATAGTATAGTCCGCCACTCCCAACGGACATTTCGAAGCTCCATTAAACCCCTTCTCTGTTACAAAACAAATCCAAAACACACACACATCAAATTTCTCTCAATTTCTGCAAAAATGCAATCTGCAATCTCTCTCTCGCTCTCTTCTCATTCGCCGATCACCAGATCCGACTGCACTGTCGCCGCCAATGCGTATTTGTGGACGCCGAGATCTCTCCGATTTTGCGGTCTGAGAAGAGAAGTATTTGAATCCAAGTCGTTCAATTCGTTGTCGGTTTCGACTCGATTAGTGCCGTGTTCTAGAGATTCGAGTTTTAACAAGGTTTATGCTGCGTTGCAAAGCAATGGAACGCCGTCCAAGGGGGGATTTGATTATGATCTCGTGATTATTGGAGCTGGTGTTGGTGGACATGGTGCTGCTCTTCATGCTGTTGAGAAGGTAAAAGCAATACTTGAGTTTGTTAATTCGTTTTCCTTATTTTTAGCTGCTTCATTAATCAGTTGTAAGCTGAATGGATGGTGATGAATAGTTAGTATTTTTTATTTTGTTAATTCAAGGTTTTTAGTTATTCGAAGCAACTAAAAAACTTCCATATCATGATTTACTAGCATCTCTGTTATATTGATTGGCGATATGAAACATTTGCATGTACTTCTCAATTCAGTTTTGTGACTATGAAGTGTTTATGATCCAAGATGAGTGCTTGATTTGTTGAACGCAGTCAAAGGGGCCGTCTCTATCTATTTACTTTCCAAAGATGTTAAGTATAAATGTATTCCCTCTCAGAAATACTAACATCCATATTATTATTATTTGTGATGCCAGATGTTAATCATTTTTGTATATTTATGTAGCTGAGAGTCATGAGAAGATAGATAACTCATGTGTACTGCAGGGTTTGAAAACTGCAATCATTGAAGGAGATGTTGTCGGAGGAACTTGTGTAAATAGGGGCTGTGTGCCTTCAAAAGCACTTCTGGCTGTGAGTGGCCGCATGCGTGAGCTTCAAAATGAACACCATATGAAGTCCTTTGGGCTACAGGTACTTCTCATTATGACAATCAAGGTCGACGCATGTGATGTAATTCACTGTCGTATTAAATTATCTTCGAGACTGATAGGTTCTGAAATAATTTCAGAATGTACAAGCATCATCATGATCTTGGAAAACTGTACTACCATTTTTTCTATAAATTGTTCTTAGTTCACGGAGTATTCAGAACCGTATAATGTGAATTCAAATTATTTGCTTGCCGTTTGGTAATAAAAACTCTATAGGAAGGTTTACTGAAGTTCCGATGATTGCATAGCCTTTTGAAAGGAATGTGATAATGATGTTTCTATGACAACCTTCAGAAGAGAAACTTAGAGAGTTAAGTAATAGCATATCTGGAAGTAATAAGAGTTGATAAACGTAGAATTAAGTATTAGCAACATGAAACAAAACATTTGTTCTTTTGCACAGTGAATTGGTTAACAAGAAGCTTAAATGGGCAAAGATTTACCATTTAGAAATCTGTATAAAGCTACGCATAGTGAGGAAGTCATGTGAATGCCTGTGGAAATTTGCTTGAACGATTGATGACTTTTTCTCTCTTCGTGTTCTTTTAATTGGTGTATCCTTCCCAACTTATCAAACATCACATTCCACAATGATAGGTTGCAGCTGCTGGATATGACAGACAGGGAGTTGCAGATCATGCAAACAATTTGGCCTCAAAAATACGAAGTAATTTGACAAATTCAATGAAGGCTCTTGGTGTTGATATATTGACAGGCACTGGTACAATTTTGGTAGGTTGATGTATTTTCTCATCAGTATTTTGAGGTTTGAATTCTTGTGTTAATCCTTGTAACTCTATTACTAGTAAATCAAACTTATTTTTATGGTTTAGGTATAATTAAAAATTACAGCATAACAATTATAAGCATATCCAGGGTCCACAAAAGTTGAAGTTCGGAAAAGGAGGGTCTGGGGACACTATCATAACAGCAAAAGACATAATAATTGCTACCGGTTCTGTTCCCCTTGTGCCCAAGGGAATTGAAGTTGATGGTAATTATTTGTTTCTTTATCATCTTTATTTTTAGCATAGTTTCCAAGAAGTTGCTTTGTGTTTTCCTTTACTCTATTCTCGTCTTAACAAATTAATCATTTTTATGGCGACGCAGTTAGGAAGGAGAAGGGAAAGGGAGAGAGACAGAGAGAGGGGGAAGGGATGGAGGATTCTTAGTTGCTTTGTATTTTCCTTTATTCTATTACTGTCTTAACAAATTAATTAATTTTTGGCAGGGCGGTTGTAAAGGGAGAGGGAGAGAGAGGGGGGGAGGATGGAAGATTCTTGTGTTACTGTATCGTAAAAGACGCCAAGGTTTCTCTTGAAATAAAATGCCCTGGTGTCTTTGACAGGAAAAATCTCTATAGCTTTCAAATTTACTAGAATTTAAATGCTACCATATTTTTTCCATCACATGACCTGGTAGGCTATTTTGTTAAAGTGCATGGAAATTGTAATTTTCCAATATGACTACCCGTGCATGTGCCTAAAAATTTTGCACTGAAAATTAGAACACATAATTCTGTAGGGCCTAATGAAATCATCATGTAATTTCCTCATAGGCTTCCCCATGCTCTAGACTTATGATTGCATTTATTGATTGTTTCATCGATGCTATAAATCTATGGTGTTGAACAAAATTTTGGATCAGATTGTTGTAAGTATGGTATAGCAAGTATTTAGCACCTGTTTGGTCACATTAAAATTTTCATTTTCATTCTTCTACTCATTTTTAATCACACATTTTTCAATAAAATAATATTTTTCATGACATCAATAACTTTTCCTTCTTTTTCAACAATTTGACAGGAAAAATCTCTATAGCTTTCAAATTTACTAGAATTTAAATGCTACCATATTTTTTCCATCACATGACCTGGTAGGCTATTTTGTTAAAGTGCATGGAAATTGTAATTTTCCAATGACTACCCGTGCATGTGCCTAAAAATTTTGCACTGAAAATTAGAACACAATTCTGTAGGGCGGCCTAATGAAATCATCATGTAATTTCCTCATAGGCTTCCCCATGCTCTAGACTTATGACTGCATTTATTGATTGTTTCATCGATGCTATAAATCTATGGTGTTGAACAAAATTTTGGATCAGATTGTTGTAAGTATGGTATAGCAAGTATTTAGCCCCTGTTTGGTCACATTAAAATTTTCATTCTCATTCTTCTACTCATTTTCATCATATGTAAGAAGTTATTTTATTATAAAAAGTAATGTAGTTAAATTTTTCCTTCTTTTTCAACCACACATTCTCCATCAATTTAATATTCCAAAATACATTCTTCCAAAATAATGTGGCTCAAACACACCCTTAATCTAAAAATGAAGTTATCACCTTAAAATGTGTTCTTTTCAATGTCATGTTGGAGGACAGAAAAATTGGAAACCATTATCTGTAGAACGTTTATTGTTTAAGTAACTGAGACAATAGAGCCTTTTGGCATTGATTTTGACTGTGTACAGTTTCATTGCTATCTTTATAGATTTTCCATCACTCTGCATGGCTGAGGTGCAGAGCATATTCCTTAACAGTTTCTCTTCTTTATTATATATTTAAACTATTGATGCATGGCTGCAGGTAAGTCTGTAATAACCAGTGATCATGCTCTTAAACTGGAATTTGTTCCGGAGTGGATAGCTATTGTAGGAAGTGGTTACATTGGGCTCGAATTCAGTGATGTCTATACAGCACTTGGAAGTGAGGTGTGACTTATTATATTGTTACTCTATTTTTTAATAGGATAATATTACGTGCACATATTATCATGATTCATCATTTGATATTTTGTATTTTCTCTAGTGTAAAATGACCATATAGAAATCATAGTTGTCCTTCATTCTTTTTCTCTTAATTTCGATTTTGTTGTGTGCTATATTTTATATAAAAATTGACTTAAAAAATGGTGGAACTTTAACTGTATATTTAGTTTTTAAGTACAGAAAATTTACAATACCAATGAACTATGAATGTTATAATCACCATAATAAATTCAGTGAAACTACACAGATATATATTGTCACATCTACAGAAAAAATCTTGACTTGATGCATGATCATATTGTTTTTTCTATCATTTTAATATGAACCCATTTATGGATTTGAATGAAAATTTCTCTAGATGATAAATATTGTGCTGAAATCCAAACTTGTTTACTTAGCAGCTAGCATACTTACTAGTTATACATGGTTGTATTAACATCCAAGTTTGAGAACTTTAATAGCTAGCATGCTTATAGATTAATCCTTTTAAGTCACTAAATGTAACATCCCAAAATAAAAAACACTAAATAACCAGCTATAGATAACTATCACATTAAAAATTTGGAATTGACTATGATCTTAAACAAATATTATCATCACAACCCATTAGTAGACTCGTCTGATATTATTGAACTGTTAATAACGAAAAAATAAAAAATCGTGATCATCACAGCTACAGCATATTGAGGTTTTATTGAATGACATCCATTTATGAGAATTTCGAGAAGGAGGTCCTGCTGTAAAAGAATCTTATTGGCATCAATGCAGTAGCTACTCAGATCCTGCTCTTCGACAGTCATCAGATAACTTTTCCTCTTCTAAAAAATTTCTTAGCATGAGACCAAGAAGAAGGAAGGAAGGGGAAAATAAAGAGAAGAGAAGAGACAGTGAGAATTCGAAGAAAGAAAGAGTGAAAAAGGAAAATTCTGAAGGGGCAACTGCTACTCTGTATTTTCATATATACGTTTCGAGAATATTTGAATCCCTGCCTTGATTACTGATATCCACTGAAAGTTAAATAAAACAAATTATAAGTTGTTCTCATTTTATGTCATTATTTTCTTGGTAAAATGCATATATATGAGACTCAAGCTTATCGCATTTGAACTTCACAGGTTACGTTTATTGAAGCTTTAGATCAACTCATGCCTGGTTTTGATCCTGAAATTGGAAAACTAGCTCAACGAGTTCTTATCAATCCTCGCAAGATTGACTATCATACTGGTGTATTTGCTAGCAAGGTAATTGATGCGACTCAGCTGCCTGCCTATAAATCAACTCAGATATTTAACATATTATTTGCACATTGTGAGTTTAACTTCCATCTACAGATCACTCCAGCAAGGGATGGAAAACCAGTAATAATAGAACTCATCGATGCAAAGACAAAAGAATCAAAGGGTACCGTGGAGGTAAGATGTCTTTTCTGGGAAAACAATTAGGACTGTAGTTCGTATATCACATCATTTTCACAATACATGATGTAGGAAACTTATAAGTCAATGTATGAAAGTACATATTTGCTTGACACATAGTTGACTATTTATTCACGTGAAATGATATTTACTCATAGCAGACTAGCAGTCATCAGGAAAAAAGAACAGTGATGCACAATACATGCCTGAAATAAATAACATTCTTCTGGAATGTTTTGGTTGTTCTTTCACTGTAGCACAATGGATATTTTGAACAGCCACCGTTGCTAAACCTAGCCAACACCCAAGTTAATTGGGAATGAAGATTAGCCTCTCTTGTTGTACTGTTGCCACACCGGCTCTAGCTTTGCGTATTTTAACGAGAATTTTTGCTCCATACTTTTTATGCACTGCCCTAAATTTGCTATGGCAACCTTCAGGTAGATGCAGCTCTTATTGCAACTGGAAGGGCTCCATTCACTCAAGGACTTGGGCTGGAAAATGTATGTTGTCTGGCATAATGAAATAGCTGACAACGGAAAATAATTTTTAAAATTTGAAAACTATCTTTTATCCATGTAGATTAACGTACAAACACAACGTGGATTTGTCCCTGTTGACGAGCGCATGAGAGTAATTGATGCAAATGGAAAGTTGGTGAGTCATGAGTTTCATTTGCTTGTTTATGATGTTTATATTCCTTTATTTTGCTACCATTTGGGATGTTTACGACTTCATTTTACTGACATGCCTTTCTGATAATTAGGTTCCTCACTTGTACTGCATTGGCGATGCTAATGGGAAAATGATGCTTGCTCATGCAGCAAGTGCACAGGGAATCTCTGGTAAAAACCCAATATTTTTTTGGAAATTGGGTATTCTTTATCAACTTATATATACTTAATCAACTTCTGGCATTGCCCTTTTAGTTGTTGAGCAAGTTTCTGGGAAGGACCATGTGCTGAACCATTTAAGCATCCCGGCAGCATGCTTTACCCATCCGGAAATCAGTATGGTTGGATTAACAGAGGTAAAAGTTTACTTTCTGATCTTTTTCTTTGCTTTTATACCTAATTCTCTTCAACTCTCTCTCTCTCTCTCTGGGAAAATGGCCTGCTATTTCATAAAGTAACTTTTCTTTTTATATAGTTAAGTAGATGTGCATCCTTGTGGAAAGCCAGCACAGAAGTTATATTAAAGGTTCCTGTTTGTGAGGAATTATTTGCTTTGATGGTTATAATTACAATCTCTAAATTTGCAAATTAATCCCCACGATCGTTGATAGCATCTGTTCTATGAAAATAAACATACCCACCACCCATTGTGTAACCAAACTTCCTCAACTCTTTTGAATTGGTAGTGGAACTGTTCTTTTTAAATTATGCACAATTTCGAAGTATTACTATTATTCTACATCTAAAAGTTTTTGGGCAGGCCTTATTTGAAAGACTTCTGAAATAATATTTTTTAAGTCATAAGAAGCCATAGATATACACAAATCACTTTGGGGTATCGAGACTGTTCAATAACTTGTTCACATAACGGATGGGTTTGGTAGATTATCAGCAAAAAAACTCCATGTAGGTTCAGTTATGGGATGCTTACTTATTATACTCCATGTGATAGCAGGGGCGGACCCAGCACCCGACGAGCCGGGGCGGCCGCCCGTATTGGATTCGTCGGGAAAAAAATTAATTAAGAATATGAAACTAATTTTGTGTGTGTGTGTGTGTGTGTATATATATAAAAACCGTGCGCAGCTCAATTGGAGAAGCATCCGCCTTCCACCCTCAATTCTCGGGTTCGATTCTCTCTAATCGCATTCTTCCTTTCAATTTTTAAACACATCTATAATAAGTAATATTAATTAATAATTATAGCAATGATCAACTAAAAGAAGTGTAGCTCAAATGGTTGAATTGACAATTTGTACATTATAGGTGTGTGGTTCAATTCTATGATTTCACTTTTTTGTTTAATTTTTCAATTTGAAGGAGTTGAGAAAACTTAACCCAGTGGAACTGTTCTTTTTAAATTATGCACAATTTCGAAGTATTACTATTATTCTACATCTAAAAGTTTTTGGGCAGGCCTTATTTGGAAGACTTCTGAAATAATCTTTTTTAAGTCATAAGAAGCCATAGATATACACAAATCACTTTGGGGTATCGAGACTGTTCAATAACTTGTTCACATAATGGATGGGTTTGGTAGATTATCAGCGAAAAAACTCCATGTAGGTTCAGTTATGGGATGCTTACTTATTATACTCCATGTGGTACAGTGGTAGTGGTGATTGAGTTATCTAACGCATTCTTCTGACCAGCAGTTTTACTGTGGCCAGTCTTGCAAAGATTGATTGAATATTTGATTTGACTGGTATTGTCCTGCATTGCAATATTTGTAGCTGATCTGCATTTTTGGAGAAAATTTTCCTATTGCCACCAATAGTCATATTGATTGCAGGAGAAGATTTCACCGCCCTTCAGATACTATAGCAGATATTATAAACAGAAAGTTTCCTTTTTGTTCTGATTAGCTTGCTGTGGTAGTGCCTGTCTGAAACACTCACCCGCATGCGCGCTCACATGATCACCCACAAATAGAGGGAAAGAGCTTTTTTATTAACACCTTTTAAATGACGATATTTTATTGTTTTACTTGATCTCAACTTTCTATCCTTGTGGTTGGGTTTATCTCCATCCAAGTAGTGGATATAACCTTAGAAATAGAAAAAAAAAATGTGTAGATTATTTCTTGCAGGTGACTTTTCTGAATACTGTTAATTTATTCATAGAATCTTGCTTGAATAATCTTTACTTTGGCAGCCTCAAGCAAGAGAAAAAGCTGAGAAGGAGGGATTTGAAATGAGTATTACAAAAACAAGTTTCAAAGCTAACACAAAAGCCCTTGCAGAAAATGAAGGAGAAGGACTTGCCAAGGTGATACATGATTATTTAGAAATTGTTGCGTCACAAGTATGAATGGTCGATACTCTGTCCTCAATTACTTCTTCATGATAGCAAAAAGCGTGGATAATTTGGGGAAGGGGGCAAGCTTCAAATAATTATACACTCACACACACACAATTTCTCTGCAAACTCCAACTTATGTCCACTCTACCCACAAATCCTGGATCCGCCACTGATGTGCTACAGTGTTTGCTTTTGATTAGAAGGGAATGACTAATAACCAATCCTGTTATTTTCATGCAGTTGATTTACAGACCTGACACTGGAGAGATCCTTGGGGTTCACATTTTTGGGATGCATGCTGCAGACCTCATACATGAAGCATCAAATGCCATGGCCATGGGAACGCGTATACAGGTGAATTTTGCCTTTAAATTTGCATTGCTTCTATATGGAAAGCCATTTTACTCTGAATCCTACAAGTGGGATGACAAATAACTTGTTAACTGGGGCAAAGGATGCATGTAGCTATTCTGATAGTACACAAAATATATATCGAGTCATAAAAAGGCAAGTGAATCACTTAGACAACCAAATACTCATACTTGGACTTATTTGTATCTTTAACAGAAGGCCGATAGCATTTAGATGACATGGATAATATAAACTAGACTCATCTACCATTTAAATTGTTTGAATTCCCGAGTCTTTGGGCATACTCTTATGTACTTATGTTTGCAGGATTCACCAAGTTTTCTACATCAATTTAAATAATCTGCTTCTACATTCAGATGCTTATTATTCATTAAAACTTTTGAATTCTGCAGGACATAAAATTTGCTGTTCATGCGCATCCAACACTGTCTGAAGTTCTAGACGAGCTCTTCAAATCAGCAAAGGTAATATCTCATTTTCCTCAATAGTTTTTTTTTTCCCAATAAGACCCCTAATTGCCCCGAGGATTCATGTCAATAGGCAATAGAGGGCAACATTGTCCATTTGTGTCTGCATCTCGACCCTCTAAAATACTGAACTATCTTTTATTGCTGGCTGAAGTTGTCACTGTGAAACCCGTACCACTAGGCGTGGCTCATTGTAGTCAAAATCTATGTAAAATTGTTGTTAGGATGTGTTTGTCAATTGTCTGGAAATCCGAGATAAGATTTCCAAGTTGTTTCAAGAATACCTTACACGCTTGCATATATAAATTGCAGGTAAGTAGGAAACCCTCACTAGGACCTGAACCGAAGTTCCCTCTCATTTTGCACTGGTACATTAGATGACTTATAATGCACGAATGATATGCATCAAGACAGCTTCTGTATATTGCAAATGTATTTTCAGTCTGGTCAAAGTCATATAATTTCAGCAATACAAAGTAAATTTTTTCTTTTGTATGTTTCTCTTACTGCAGGTTAAAGTCAACAGTTCTAGTCCAATCGCTCAACCAGTTGCGGTGTAGGCTTCTCGAAGTGGTGTAATTTATTGAAATATGCAGCTTCTTGTTTTTAAGGAGGAAAGCAGGATAAAAATATGTTAGTTGCCATAATTTCTCTATTTCGCCATATTCTTTTTAACTTCTGCCTTCTTTTGAAGCATTAGACATGTATTCGAGCATTGCTGCCCTTTTCGTGCCCTAGGGTCCAATTATTATTATTATTTTTTCTTTAGCATAAAAGCCATCAAGTTTGAACTTAAAATTTGTTGAATTTGAGAAGGAATGAAATTATAAATAAAATACAACATATATAACTTTGTATTTATCTTATTCAGATTATCCATGCCTACTGTTGACGATATGATCTGTTTCAACCTTTTTATTGTATTAAATAGCATTAGGGTTTATAAATGATTGAAATTGAGTAATGCCATTATGAGGTTTAGATGATATTGAATGATAGGTCAAATAACATGGGTTTTATTTTCTTGCTTTTGATTGGACTTATCATTTAATGTCGAATAATGTTATTTATTATTATGATAATGGAACATTGGTGATATGACCTTTATGTGTCATAATGGAATTTTGCAGTTCAATTTTTATGAAAGAGAGAAATATGAAGGATAATGAACTGTCACATCATCAATGTTTTATCATTATGATGATAAATAATATTGCTCTTTAATGACATCATGTTGCCATGTAAGTTGATGATGGTCATCAACGATGACAAATAATTGACATTAATCTATTTGGTCTGCATAGTGTTTAATACTAATCTAGGTCTTGGAGGTTTTTGTCAAATATGCAAGTTGCAAAAATGGAATACTGAAATGTTCAATGGGAAAGGTTTTAGATTTTTCATTTTGGGGAAATTAGGACCGACTCCTCAACATTTAAAAGTGATATTTTGACTCCCAATTGGTGGCTTTCAACTTTCGAGTGAGCTAAAGTTGAACGGCAAAACTACAAAATCGGTAGTATATTTTTAAAATTTTAACGTGAAAGTCATGTGCTATTTTAATTATCTTTAGAGATGTAAACTTTGATTTGCTTCAGATATTGAAAGTTGGTTCAATTGCCTTCTTATTTTAAGTGCTCAAGAAAACTCTTAAAACAAACTTTTAGTTATAGCTAAAAATGAAATGAAGCTTTTAGATCAACTTTAGAGAGAAAGTGTGTTTATTATTAATGAAATTAGAGCAAAGTATACAGTAATTGGCATAAAAAGTAGTGTTGGAAATGCAACGGTTCAAGTCAAACTTAGTTCTCTCCATTGGTCCCTATTTATAGAATGGAAGTCCACACCACTTGGCTGCCTCATGTCATTTTAGTTATAATGTTGTCCTATAATGTTGTCCTAAAATGAGATCCATCTTGATGTTTTATTCCCAATGAGATCCATCATATGGCGGCTTTCTTTTGGTTTGATTGGAGTTGGGGTAGTTAGACTAATTCTAGTGTTCGTCTTGTGTGTACCATTCGAGTAAAACTCACCAATGGTCATCCAACTTTATATTTAGTGTCTTCATGACCATTCAATTTAATTTTGTTTCATCGTGACAGTCCAACTTTATATTTAATGTCATCATAGCCACTCGATTTGACTTTGTTTCATCATGACCACTCAATTTTTATATAACGTTTCATCATATCCACCGAATTTCATACAACATTTCATCATGACTATCCAAATTCTTTTCACAATTTTCACTAATCTTAAAGAATAAGACGGTAACTCTGTATTATATATATATATAAATTAAAAAACGACAAAAATAAAAGTTTTTTTAAAATTTTAAAAACGTTTTTTAAAATGATTTTTTATTTTATTTTTTCAAGTAACATTAATTTAAAAATAAGTTCTTATTTATTTCATTTTTAAATAAATTGGGTGATCATGGTGACACTAAGTATAAAGTTGGATGGTCATGGTAAAATAAAATTAAATTTGTTGGCCATGGTGACACTAAGTATAAAATTAGGCAGCTATTAGTGGATTTAACCAATATTAAACTGTGTATTATAGATATAATTTTTTTTAAAAAATATATTATCCACCATCTCATCAAACATGCTACCATTTATTGTTGCAACTCTTGAAAATAAAGAAGGCAAAACGTTCGGACTTATAAATCTTAGATAGAGAAGGATGTAAAGAAAGTCACACAAGTTGAAAATGGAGGAAAATTATTAGATTTTTAATCGAACTTAGAAAAGGATGTTGAATCTTGTTACACATTCGTTGTTAGTGACCAAACTAAAACGAAATTCAAATAAAAAGTTGAGTGACTGATATAAAACTTTACTCAAAGTTGGTGACCTTACAATAATTTTATCTAAAAATAATATTTGAAAATGAATTAAGTTATTTGTATTAATGGACAAACATTGTTGACAATGTTGGACGAATGTGATGATGTCAACAAATGTCCGCACTGGACAAATAAGATTGTACAATTATGATTGTTTGAACAATTAATCTGATGGTATAAAATTTGTTGACAAAATGAGCAAGACAATTAATTTTTGTTGATTTCACATAGTTTATAAACCAAATTTGTCAACTATCGTGTACACACTGGTAGTTGTTCGAAAATAGTTTGCGCACACCAAAAAGTTACTCGATTCAATCGGGGATAAAACGCAGAATCTACTCTCTCTCTCTCTCTCTCTCTCTCTCTCCAATACAATACCAAACAGTAAGAATCATTGCGTATTTGATATGAACTGTAGTTGAATCGGTCGAGGAATTGCATTCCGTTACTTTTCCAGTCATCGAGTGAGTAATACAAAAGTGGAATAATGTTTTTGGTGGATTGGTTCTATGGAGTACTTGCATCGCTAGGGCTATGGCAAAAGGAGGCCAAAATCCTCTTTTTAGGTCTCGATAATTCCGGCAAAACCACACTCCTTCATATGCTCAAAGACGAGGTGAGAGATGTTTCATTTATTTAATTTTTACGTGAAGTGTGTATCTGTATATGTGAAGAATTGAAATTACTCTTGTGAATGATTAAGGTTAGTTAGTTTTGATTGTTTATATGATTAATCCGCGACGCTATGAGATGAGTATCAGAAAATAACTGTGTTTCTATGAATATTGGTTAATAATAACTGTATTGAATGTTTAAAAGTGAAACTGAGATACTTATGTCGTGGAAATGAGCAGAGATTGGTACAACACCAGCCAACCCAGTATCCGACATCAGAGGAGCTGAGTATCGGGAATATCAAGTTCAAAGCTTTTGATTTGGGAGGCCATAAGATTGCACGCCGAGTTTGGAAAGATTATTATGCCAAGGTATTATCTTTGCAAAATTATGCACCTGCGGTAGTTGATTTACATTTACTTGCTTGTTTATTAAATTACTGGGCCATAACCAGAGAATTTTACTGAAGTAGTATATTGAATTGCTGAAATTTTCTCTATGGTCACTGGCAGTAAATTTCTAATTCTTTAAGATAGCATGATATCTTTGTAAGCTTTTTGAGTAATCTTAGAGCATCAAGCTTATGATCCTTATCACCAAGCAGCAGAAGAGGGGCTGCCAAAAAAAAAGGCACCTTATGAGGTTCTTATAAGCACACCCAAATAATTGGAAAAGTATAGATAGTTCACAACCACATCCCGACATAAATCATTTTCTCTCTACATTATATGGCACTATAGTTATTTATCTGATGGTTTAGTTTCTAATCTTCGTCATTTGGACTGCGAATATGTATTTCCATTGTGATATTTTTCTTGGCTGCATCAGTCTAATGGTCATATCATGGATTGAAAGTTCACAGTTTACGAGTTATCTATTTTTATGATTGGTTTCCAAGGTATAATGTGCTAGATTTTTCTGTGTAAAGGTCGATGCAGTTATTTATTTAGTTGATGCTTACGACAAGGAGAGGTTTGCAGAATCAAAGAAAGAGCTGGATGCTCTCCTTTCTGACGATTCCTTGGCTAATGCTCCGTTCTTGATTTTGGGCAACAAGATTGACATCCCTTATGCTGCCTCGGAAGATGAATTGAAGTACCACATGGGCTTGATGGGCATCACAACCGGTAAGGGGAATGTGAATTTGGCAGATTCAAATGTGCAGCCACTTGAGGTATTTATGTGCAGCATTGTGCGTAAAATGGGTTATGGAGAGGGCTTCAAATGGCTCTCTCAATACATCAAGTAGTGTGAAAAAGCAGAATTGATATGTTTTGCCTTTTACTATCTATGTGATGTTTTATTAGACTTGAGTTCAAAATGTCGCTTTCTGAAAGCATTGTTAGATAAATTTCTATAGATTTACGGTTTTTACTGAAATGAAAAAATAGTGGTTTTCTAGTTTGTTATGCAGGGTTAGTCAAGTGGTTGATGGAATTGTCATTCAGAGGTTAGAAAATGTGTTGAAGTTTGGAGAAGTGTTTTTGTTTTATCATTATCTTCTTGTACATGTTATGTGTTCGTTATGTATGACGTAATACTGTAAATGTATGGGTCGTGAACAAGTAATATAAAGTAATTTGGAGTGTTGATCCGATGAGGATTGATGTGCTTGTGCTTAAGTGATTTAATTCTAGTTTGATTAAATTGTCGGATAACACGTGCAAATTGGGTTTGATCTTTTTAACAAACTAATTAATGAAAGGCGATTAGAAACTATTAAAGCAAGGATAGTGAATTTTGGAAAACTCTGATTGCGAACGTGTTGGGATTCATGAATTGAGGGTATGGTTATTAAGGATATTGTTATATGGAATCTTTAAACGATCATGTTAAATTGACATAATGTCACATGACACCATATTATTGGACTGTTTAAAACATAGTTAGCCATTTCAACTTATAACATTTTGTCAACACTGATTATGTCAATCATCATATCACGTCTTTCGGGTAAAGTAGCATTATTCATCTTTAAATAGATTTATCATTGAAATGAGCGATTTAACATAAAAATATTCATTTACTTGATTGCAAATGCTATTTGTGATCTTATTTCTCCCTGAGCATAACTTTGGTTCCCCGTATTTGCAAGATTTTTCTCGTTATTCATTTTTTTAAAACTCATTTTTAACTCTAATAAAGTAATTTTATTTTTAAAACTCATTTTTAACTCTAATAAAATAACTTTACAAGTAAATTGAGATTTTTTTCTTATTTTTTAAACCACACATTCTTTAAAAAAAAAAAAAAAAAAAACACTATTTTAAAATACATTTTTTCTCCGAAATGGGGCTCAAACAAAGGCTAAGTTTGTAGCATGAATTTTTTGGGTACTATTTGGTCTTGCGTTACATAACCCCTCTTTGTTCTAACATACGTCAAGGACTATCGACTGATAGGCATTTTGACGTACACTTGTAGGCAAAGTATTCAATACAATCAATGGTATTTCATGTTTTGTCAGTTCATCTGAAAGCAGAATTGGAACCTTACAATGTTTCTTTTTCACAAGTTATGACAAATTTTTTTCGATGAATACTTGTCGTTGCAAACATTATCTTGAATATGTGATTTTCAAGCATATGCCTAAAATCGCTTATCAAAGGAATATTGGTTTCTTTTCTAATTTTTCATCACTCCGAGGAGTTAATTTTTAAATGAGGTAGTTTATAGTGTTTTACATTGCTGAGTTAATATTGACTTGTGGGGTTATAATTCTTTGTGCATTTTTTCCTTACAAGAAGATTTTAATAGTGAGTTTTATTCAATATAATTTTACAATTTATATTAGAGTAGGCATCGACAAAATTGACTACTTTCAATAAAATTTTGGTTATGTGAAGTTACCCCCATCTCTAATATTTGAAAAGTGGGGTGAATAGTAATAACATTCTGAAGCTTGGCTATTGCCGATGGCATGCAAGTGGTCTTAACATAACAATGTGGGATGAATTAAGATCATTATATAATTCAACATGCTATCAAAGTAGATGATGGTTTTAAGAATGTTTCACATCGTCAATTATGTATAAAAATTGTGTACATGTCATGCTCTTTGAAACAAAGATCAACTAGACGCATACACATTATAATGGTAAAATGGGTGTTGGGGAGGACCCACTAAATGCAAAGAAGAAATGTCAATAGGTGAAATCCTAAATAATGAATTTTTCCATATACCTAAGTTGTGTTAGTTAGCATAAAAACCAAATGTTATGTTTTCCTTAGTCCACAACTTAGGCAGTTGCAGATATCCCAACTTAATGCTTTCTCATTTGTAGCACATCACAATTTCGCATGTAAAATGTGTCCATGCATATGCAGATATCAACTAAGCCCCTGTTTGAGCCTCATTATATTTTTCTATCTCATTCTTCTACTTATTTTAAACCACACATTCTTCAATAATATTTTTCATCACATCAATAACTTTTCCTTCTTTTTCAACCACACATTCCCTATCACATCAATAAAAAAATACATTCTCTCCACAAAAAATGCCTAC
>CAIGRO010088932.1:0-12724 GCA_903798355.1 Fraxinus baroniana | reverse complement strand
TGATAACTGTGGATGTCCGGGTCAGTTTGCGCGCACTTCGACTAATTCCACAGACCTTGAAGTTTACAGTCGTTTCTTATCTCAGTGGCTCTGAAGGGACTCGAACTGGTGACCATTGGGGAGCAAATCCAAGGTCTGACCAATTGAGCTACCCCTCAGGGTTAATAATACATACTGTGTTGAGCAAATGTTTTATGTGCATTACTGTGGTTGCATTTGAAGAAATGCTTTCCTCAGTTACTCGTTTTATTTTCATGTAACAAGGCGTCATCAAATTTTGAACTAAAGCGGGATCTTATCATTAAATTCTGCTGAAAAAGGTATGGAAAAACCATCACCACATCTCCATCGTCCCAAATATCAACTCCCAAGTCCAACCACTCAAACCTCCCTAAGCACGATCGTGTTAATGTTAAGTTTGAGGGAGCCGTGCGGTTCCACTTCCCTAGAGGGACGATCAACACACCCAACAGCTTGCCCTCGTCCAGCAAGAGCCCTACAGCAGGCTCCAATATGCGGTCAGCCTCCCGTGCCCCTCGGCCATGTTCAGCAACATTCTTCTCACCCCAAATAAGCCACAAAACACAGCAAATCCACTCAACCAAGTCCCTATCCAGTTGCTGGTGAAAAAGAAATTGAAAGTGTGTGTTTGATAAGCGGGGATAGAATAAAGGGCCAACAGCCGGCTGCCTTCCATATCTTCTTGATGCGGGACAATGGAACAAAGCATGCTTGCTGTCCTCAACAAATGGGTTGAAGAACGGAAAGATGGATGAAATTCATGCATTTGGACACCTATTTTTTGAAGGTTGAGGATACAATAGCCAAAAAAAGGTTCGAAACAAATTGCAGATATCCTGAAAATTTACCCTTTTTTTATCAAATAGACTAACCCCTTTACCTTCTATATGGTGACAAGAAGCATTTTTAACTGGTGTTATGCATAGATTTTGATATCGCGCATTGCGTTGCACGATACTCGAGCATTACAGTATCCTCCGATGATCATCTTCGAGCAACATCATCATTTAACAGGAATATCCCTTGTCATTCATTACTTAGAAGAGAAATGTCGTTGAACAAAATTATGAATTCTCGATTCATTCATCACTTTCTCAAAAGAAAAGGTTGTCGAACAATATTACGAATCCAAGATTAGTCAGTAAGAAGCCCACGCCGAGCGTGTTGGTGTTGTCTCGGGCAGAAAAAGGTTAGGAACTGAACTAGACTGGAACAGACTAAGCTTCTCCAGGAGTTTCTTTATTAACACACCAGCAGCATTTGAAGCACCCGAAACCACAAACCCCAAAATAACGTAGCGTACGACTGTTTTTAAGTACAACTTTTGGGGTTGACTCTCACAGTGCGCCTTTCCGATTGCTAGCATAACAATGCATATAAGAGAAGCGACTGCAACTGCTAAAAGCTTGAACTCTTTGTCGTCACTCTTGAGAAACGAGAAACCATAGGTCACTGGAGGCACTAAACCGAACGTGAAATATGACAATAGGGCAACAGCTGCATGAAGCACGAAATTCTCTCTTCGACCGAGGAGTTCTCTGTAACGATCTCCATGCTCAGTTATTTGATTGGAGACTTGTTCTATACAGTTGCTCTTTAGATCCCAAAGCTGTTCATTGTACATATAACATAAGATGCATGTTGGCACTGAACCATACAATAGAGAAGATTTTAGCTTTTTTTTAGTACTCTCAAGCACTATCGGCTCTACCTTAGCAAACATGTCATAAGAGCAGGGGCGGGGCAGAGATAGAAATTCGGTTGGAACGGGTCTACATGGGTAATGTGCAGATAGGTGATCCTTGAACCAAATTACTACTTACATTGTGAATGATGAAGAAAAGTCCGCCAATCAGATTTGCCAATCCCAGAGCTATAACAGTCACTGCAGACACGAAGAAAGGTTGACCAGAAAGGTAGAGATGGTTAAGATTGGATGAGTCAACTCGAACAATAAAGGAAATCAGGTTAAAATTTTGTTAGTTTATTATACTATGCAATATTGTCTAGTAATGTATACCAAACATGTTGTGAGAGAACACATTACTTCATATTGTTCCACCAGTCGATAAAAAAGATTTGAAGAACACTTACATGTGGCAGTATCACCCACGGCTGCAGATGACACAACACTTAAGCTAGTAATTGATTCAGCTAGTCCACCATATACTATGCTCTTAATCACTTCAATTTCATAAGCATTTCTTGTTTCAGTTTCACGATCAACAGCACAAATTTGAGTCCCCGAATGCAATGCACTTTGTGTTTCTGCAGAAAGGATTTTATCTCCGGTACTTTGGGAAGCAGCTTCTTCTATTGGTGGCGAATCTATAGTTAGTACTGTATGTAAGCCTGCATCAAAATGTACATGACAAAAAACTTGATTTATAAGTGTGAGACCAGTGAATATGCCGTCTTAAAACTATGAGGTCGTTCTATTGATTGAGCAGATGACATTATCTGGATAAAGGAAATAAGTTATTTTACTCGTAAAAGAAGTCCATAAGAAGAGAGATTTGTGCCTTGTTATTTGAGCAAGTTTTCTTGACCTAAGAAGATGTTACTGTTTAAAGAATAATGACTGCAAGGTGGGGGCAAAATTAGCATGAAGTAATTGACCATCATATAAACTTGAAGATATTCTTGAGAGTTCGTTTATTAAATTTCCACCACCTTTTATGACATAAGTCAACCGTTTTAGTTAGTTGTCTGCTGGGAAAGGAGACAAAGTTCGAGTCTTGCTAATGGCATCATATTTAGGGAGTACTTGTGATTTGTGAGTATAAAGACAATGGTGCACGTGATAGGACAAGAAAAAACTACTCCCAATGCGTAGATGAATTTCATTAAATATCATAAAGTAAATTAATATGAAGATTTATTACATACCTGCATCTTTTTCCGAAGCCACCTGCTTGATGTCTTTAGCAATGTCCACTGGTCTAACTTGCATATCAGGAGAGTCTTTTATCAATGATATGCTGTTAACTTTATGAGACTCATCCATATGGACTTCCAATTTGGTTGTGGTGATAATATGCTGAGAAACTTCAGTAGGATAGGCTCCACCTGTCAATTCAAGGCAACATAATCCTTCTATAAAGTATCCGTGTCAAAAACCAGGATGATAAGACTCACGTAGAAAAATTGGGAATTTCACACCAGATATTTAATAGTGAACTGACAAGAAGACTGATCATATACCGTTTTCACAACTTGTGAAATTTGCATTTTTGGTTTCAACAACAGAACTAGTTAGAAATGCAGCTCCAACATGTTGCTCATATTCATGTGGAGTATCTTCTGATACGTTCATTTTGCTATCCACTTCTGATTCTGTAAGCACTGAAACTTTTGATGTCGACGACAGGACAGAATCCTCATCTGCTGATGAACCATCAGTTATGCACAGATTACTCCAATGAAAATGAAATATAGACGTAATTTTAAAGAATTGTTTTCAAGTTTTATACCAAATCTTTTTACTGGAGAAAAATAAAATTAGGGAATGAATATTCTTATAGCGATGCCTCTTGGATTTTGGAAGGGAAAAGACCGTCTTCTTTAAATTTTGAAAGGGCTGGGCGTTTTTCTACCTGCACTTCCTTTTTCTGTTATCGGATTGGTCATTTGGCCATTCTCTATTTTCTCAAGAGTTACCAATTCCTTGGTTGAAGAAATTAGTAACTTTAATCCACCATTTGGAGAAAGTAAGGTACCGTTCTCTACAGATTCTTCATTAGTGGCATGTGTCTCATTAGGGGTTCTTGTTACCGATAGATCTCTTTCACAGTTGACTTGAACTTCTTTGGTTAACTTTGATTCTTTTAATTGATCACTTGTATACGCTTCCAAGTGTTTGACAGTGGAATCTGTTACGCCAGGGTGAAAGGAATGTTGTTGTAAAGAGAAGACAAAACATAAAATAGAAATGTATCAAGAAAAGGTGCCACGGAAGGAGAAAAACAATCTTGAAAGTATGGTCAGTAATATAATTGCCAGCAACAACATTGGAAAACAGGCTCCACATATTTTCTCAAGGCTCAAACACAGTTTGCATGTACGATATCTAATTTCAGCTTCCAAAGAAATGGTAGAATTTGGTACCCTTACCAATCTTCTGCAGCACTGGATAATTATCTCCTGTGCCAATTACACCCATGCTATTTAACGAAGGTCCTTGCCTTGGAGAAGATACAATCTTAGCGTTACCTTCCACAGATTTGTTAGTCTCAACAGTACCTACTTGTTCTTCAGAAACACGACCAGGAGTGGATGCTTTTCGGTCTGATGAGGATTGATCGGATTGATCACCCAAGTTAGAGGACGACATAAGTCCACCATCAACATTTCCCACTTCTTGTCCAAGTCTACTTCCTGTACAACAGGATCAGTTGAGTTCTAGAAACATAGTACTATTCAATTGAGATATCTCTTTACAAAATTTTATATAATGTATGTTTGGTGTGTATATCAAACAGGTGGACACTATAATGGATGAGATTTAGAGCCTGTTTGGGAGAGCTCCAAAAACAATTAAAATTGAAAATATAGAGGTTATTGGATCTCACTCGTTTAATAGAAGTCAACAATAACGGCTACTCGGCTATTTTTTCAATTTTAATCTGATTTTAATCTCTACCAAATACACTCTTAAGCTTCTTTTACTTTCTTATTATTGTTGAGCATTATCTAGTCCTCCATACTAAACAAGCTATATAGCTCAGATGAGTTTTTGAACATATATACAACAAATTTTCCTCTCTAATGCCAAAAGTACATTAGCCAATGCCCCCTTCCATTCATACTAGTGAACTTTTCAATTGATGGTTCAACAACCAAGCTTGACCACAAACCCTGGGCACAATATTTCAATCTATGCTCTAGAGATTTCAATCAAATAATAAATGACATTATCTACATTGATCCATATCCCCTCTGCCCAGCAAAGATTATAAGCAAATGACATTTTCTCTGGACATGCTATAGAATAGGAAACATCCAAACTTCAAATGCACCACAAAGATTTAGTACCCCCGTGATTTAGACAGTTGACTGGGTTACATAAAAATTACCTTGTTCAACTGTCGTCTCCTGCCTAGACGCAAAAATGGAGGCAAACCAGTTCTTTTTCACACTTGATACTTGTACATCCTGGATGTGCTCTTTCATGTTTTTCTCTCTGAATCTACGAAACAGCTTAAACCCATTCCCTGGATATTAAAATAAAAAATTAAGTTTCTGAATGAATATATGATAATATCTTTCACGGTAAAGTTGAATTCCACTTACTGGAGATATGAAAGGAACATTGTTTAATAAGGCTATTAGGAGGAGGAATAAATAAAGGAGTGGTTTAGCATATGCTTTATTGTTATGTGATAGCAATATATTTGACTCAAGATAAGAGATAATATAATGTGAGACAACGCCTATACTACATCACTCCGAATAAATTATCAAAACACGGCATCTATGATATCCGATCTCAAAAATATAGCAAATATAAAGGCATGCTTGGTGTATGGTACTAGATGGGATTCAGCACAATTAGGAAGAACAATAATTTAAAATCTTGTCCATTGTATTGGACAGAACTATCCAGTATTCTGCATCAAACATGCCCTAAGATCACGATGCACAACTTAGTTGACGCTGAAAAATTCTTACTTGTTGGAATGAAAAAACTGAAGCATGATAAGCATCTGAATATTTCAGGCTCTCTATCGCGATCATTATCATCTGCATTTGGTGATGGAATACTACTGACGCCAATATCATCCATAGGATGAACTTGATCCCGGGTTTCCTGCACGATGCCAGTAACCACCTTGGAGTTGGCTTCGCTTTCTATTTTGTTACGCTTAGCCTCTTCATCGGAAACTTGAATATAGCGTTTTCTTTTACGAAGAATAACCCTTCTAGTGATACAAGAATTGCAATTAGGACAGTATAAATCATGAGTAGTCTGCTTCTGTAATACCCTTTCAACCTCTAATTCCGTCAATTCCAGTTCATCCCCAATAGCCTGATCAATTTCCACATTTAATATCTCTTTTGAAGACTCATTATTTTCAGAAGATCGAAGACTTGAAATCGACGAAATATTATCCTCGAGATGTCCTTCATGTTGACTGTTTAGTGTGGAAGTAGAATTGTTCTGAGCAACAATTTTTTGTGATGATATGTCTAGTATGTCGTGCTGACGATTTTTCTTGATATGTTGTTCTCCAGAATGATTGGAAGTAAATTCAACACCTAAAATCATATGCCAAGTAAACCTCTTATTGCTAAATTTACGGTTAAATGTGAAACTTCAGCAGCAGATCTACAATAGAACGCAGTTATCAATTTGGAAAATTGCATTACCATTAACAAAAGAAATGTTAAACAAAAGAAAAAAGAGGAGCAAATTTGTTACATCTATATTCTATTAGGACATTCAGAACGTTGGATGTGAACACAAAAATAACCATATCATTAGCCAGAACCAGTGGAGAAATTATAGTTCATCATTATGTACTGTGATGCCTTCTCGCAAGCACAAAAGTCAACAAATTAGTGTTATTCCCTAAAAATTTGGATCAATGACCACGTGAATCCATTTCTGCTACTCCATTCAGTCGGATGTGGATAAGATGAACATCTTTAAATTGAAATACCAGAAGCAAAGGCTTAATTTCTTTGCGTGTATAATTTTTCAATTAATTTAGAACATAGTAGATTCTACTAATGTCTACTGACCTTCAGTTTCACCATTGAATTGGTTTAAAATTTTGTCATTCATCAGCTTATGCAAGTGCCCACAATTGTTCTGAATACGGTCAACACATAAAGTTCCACTTTGGTAGGCCCAATAGCAGATTCGACATTTCCATATTCCTTCAGTTACAGAAAAGAGAAGTGATAGCAATTAACACAATTGCAAATAGTGCCTCATTCATATGTAACTAATGAAAGTAACTGTCTAAAAGGTCGAATAGTCAGTACTAATCTTTAATTATAAGCTAAACAAAGCTGGGAGAGTACCAGCAGAAGGAATGTTTTCTTTCTCTCTCTCTTTTTGTCCTTTTCTTTATTTGGAGATATGCTAGATACAGAATAATAAGGAAGAGACATGTCAAGAAGAATGTTCCACAAGTCAAATTCAATGAAAACCATAATAAAAGCAGCAAAAAAATTCTCAGATATTGAAACAACTTAGATTAGAAACAACAACAACAAACTAAAGTCTAGTTCCTGATAAATTTTGGATCAGCCCCGCGAATCCTTTATAGCTTTAGGTCCACTTAGAAGATCTAGAGCATCTAGATTCTTATTAAACCATGTTAGTTATCGTCGACCTTATTCTACAGAGATTGTGTCGCTCAATGAAAATCTCTTTAGGTAAACATGTCCAAAACTCTCAGTCGTCCCCCTCTTAATTTGTCGGCAATTGGCTTGAATAGATTAAAAATTTCTGAAATGATGCTTGTATTTCTTTTAAAAAAAAAATGGTGACTTTCCACGTGTTGCATTAGTCAATACAGGATTTAGCTGTATGGGAAACACTCTTACAGAGGGCCGTGCTTACAACTCCGGTCCCATGGGCTTTTCTATAGGGTTATAGTGTTCAGAGCAATGCAAATTATATAGTTCCACCTCCCAGAGATCTACTCTCTGAATTTAGTATAAACTGACATCAATTACCTCAGCTCATTACTTTACTGTGTGAATTGTGACCTTCTCTCACTAATTGCACAACAATTGGCCTTTGTTGGTGCTTCTAGTGAAATCTTTCACAATTATAAACCAATGATACACAACAGAAAGATAATGGTAGATATACAATGATAAAATGAATTATTGGGAAGAACAAAAAAAGAGGGCCCCTTTACACTTCCATTTTTCAGACAGGTATCTTCAACGGTTGTAGTTTTAATATTATTTAAGTAATCCTTGACTTTTATCCACATCACTGTATTAACTAAACAAAGATTGAGAAACCAATAAAAGAGTCCCAGAATGTAAGAAAACATAAACCAAGATTTTGTACCTTCATCTGTATCGTAGTAAACACAATTGTCTGGTTTTTCCTTCTCATTTTCCTCTTCAAGAATCCCATCAAAATCCTCCAGTTTTTGCTCATCTTCAGCAGTTGACTTACCACTGTCAGCTCCATTTTCATGCTGGATTTCATGCCTATTATTCTCAGAACTCACATTAATGCTCACTTCAGTTTCAGTTCTCGATTTCCTCGCTAGCACTGTAGACTCCTCTTCTTCTTCAAACTCTTCTTGCTCCCATTTCTGCTCTTCTCTTTCCATTTCTAGCCTTCACACACACCCAAGTAGTTGAACCAGATGGGGAGCCTTATCTGAACGAGTAGTGTGGTTTTTTCTATCTACTTGTAAAAGAGCGTTTAATAGTATGTTGAAACGAGAACGGAGAATCTTGAGCATCACCTAGAATAGAGGAAATACAACAAAATTTGCTGATTATTACAATTGCACGTGATGTGCAACACTTTGATGGGATGTATGAAGTTAATTTTGAGCTGTAATTTTGTGAAAAATAATTTCTTTAAAATAAATAAATATATATATATAATTAAAATAAAAAAATTTATGGATTCACATATAATTAACACGTTTATTTACTTTAAAATGAGCAATTTCAAGAATTCGATGAACACAATTACTATCCAAATCAGTTTAAAGAGTTAGAGCTTGTTTGTTTGGGCTACTAATCAGATTAAAATTGAAAATATGGTCGTTGTTGGATCTCACTCGTCTAATAAAGGTCAACAATAACGGCTAGTTTTTTAATTTTAATTCGATTTTAATCTCTACCAAACACCCTTTATATCTCATAACATCATGTATAAATAAATCAATTTGTAAGTGGTGAAGTAAATGAAGCACAACCTATTAACATGTGTCAATTGTTTGTTTGGGCTACTAATCAGATTAAAATTGAAAATATGGTCGTTGTTGGGTCTCACTCGTCTAATAAAAATAAAAAATAACGACTATTTTTTCAATTTTAATCTCTACCAAACACCCTCTTAGAAAAAAGAAATATTTAGTTATTGAAATTTACCTTCAAAAGATTTTCACGATTTATTTAAAAAGTTACGCCTTTTGTTTTTTACTGTATTATTAAATTAATATTTGGAACCTCTTATACTATTTTTATGTCATATCAAAAGAACAAAATGAATTTTATATTTTCATTTTACTGTTTCTTTTTTAGTACAATATATTTAATGATTATTATAAAAAATAACAACAACAACGTCGCGAAATAGAAAAAAGAAAAATAACTATTATGCTCCCATGACATATCTCCAAGTGGTAAAAGGAGAATGTGAAAAAGTTCCAACTTTGCTTGAGGCTGCCGCGTCAAGGATTCGAATCCTAAAATATGGATTTAACCCTTGAATAAGTGCAAGTGTACAAGCAACCTTCCACCATATATCCTTGAAGTCATAACCTACGATTTACCTTTTTCATCAAAGCTTAGGACATGACAGGTGAGGGTTCTCAAGATTGGTGTTCAACTAAAAAAAAGGGAAAAATAACTATTATATTGTACTTCAAAAAACTATGTGGGGCCTAGCAATAAACACAACTAAAAGTTAAATAGATATCAACATTTATATTTATTATTTTGACCGTTGACCCAAAAAATTCTAAAAATTATTATTTTTTAGAACTGAACAATTTAAACTTAATTGATATATCGCAGATCGACACGTTGAAATACTAGTCTCCAAAATTCGCAGTTTTAGGTCGAGAATGAATGTATATATCTGTGACATAAATGTCAAATGTGAAATTTCATTATATTTGAATTTGTATAAAATTTCCTAGCTCAATATATTTATAAATCCCGTCTAATTTTATTTAACCTAGGGTATTATTACAAGTACATTTTTAATTATACTATCAACACGTTTTTCTCAAGCTTTACGAAAAGACGTGTTATCCGTGCAGATGTATGACCCCTCAAGTAGATTTGTACTGTTGCTCCAGTTCCTTCAATCTACACCGTCTATTTTTCAATGAATTCTGGTACAGACAATAATGTTGGGGGGACCAACATTGATTATAAGTTACTCTATTATTATGGAATTACTATTTCAAAACTACCACCATTATTAATTAATAATTGCATTTTGTAGTTGGTCTAACAATATTTAGGGCAATAGTCCTATTCTATTTTTCTAATCGGGCATGTTTGATGAATATCATTGAAAAAATAATGTATTTTAAATAATAATATGATGAAAATATGTGGTTAAAAAGTAAAGAAAAGTTAATGATGCAATGAAAAATATTATTTTATTGAAAAATGTGTAGTTGAAAATGAGTTTTGAAAGAATCTATACCAAACATGGGTGATTCTAATTTCAATTACGACAACATGGATGAAGGCAGGTCAATTCTGATCGGGGATTCATTTTGTCATTCTTACTCATTTTTAACGTAGGCTCGTCGATCATTTGCATAGTGCAATAATGTGTCCAAAATATTCAAATGTGAGGTTTTGGATATTTTTAAATATGTGAATTTGTGTCCACACGTGAACAAAGATTCGCGCTCAACTTGCATGATGGAAGACAAAGACATCAAACTACTTGACAATTATATCAAATTCATCTTAAAGTCGCATGCAATTTTAACATTTAATTTGATAACTTTTATCATGCGAGGATCCAAATTCGTTAATTTAAATACGCCTCAACCCTTAATTTTGAGAGTTGAGAAACCCATCCTAATTTAAGGAGACTTTACCTAGGGGTTATTTGAGATCCATTTATTGGTATTTTTTGAAGAATATGTGATTAAAAAGTTGAAAAAAATAATAATTTTACGTGTAAAATGATTTTATTAGAAGAATGTGATTAAAAATGAGTTTGAAAAAAAAAAAAGGAAGTTTTTTTTTTTGTAATGGAGCTCAATCTCTCCAAGTGAGATGTTTTCGACTACTTTAAAGATATAAATCACAATTTAAGGGTGTATTTAAACCACATTATTTTGGAACAATGTATTTTAGAATAATAGATTGATGAAGAATGTGTGGTTGAAAAAGAAGAAAAAGTTATTATTATGATGAAAAATATTATTTTATTGAAAAATGTGATTGAAAATGAATAGAAAAATAAAACATGGACTATATCTATTGGACCTTGATTGGAGTAAGGGGAGGCCCTTACAGGGGTTACACGTAAGACACATGGGGGGTGGGCCACAATTTTTTTTTTTGAGGAAATTAGGCCGGGTACGCTTTTTTTAACACTGTTTTGATTAATAACCCATAAACTAATTAAACATTTTAATAACGTATTAATTACGTCCTAAATCGTGAAATCAAAGCCGAACATTTACAATCACTAAATCAATATCATCAATCACTAATTCATTCCAAACTCAAGCAAATCATCGCCGGAAACGACATCAACCAAAAAGCAAGTGAAAAATGCTCCTGCGGTGTCTGATTTCCTACTACACAAACACCAGTTTTCTCCTGAAACGGCTTCACAAGTTGCTTACATGATTCAATATTATAGTTCCTTAAAGAGAGTGGTTTTTCAAAGACCCAATTGGAGAGAGTTGTGAAAACTCGGCCTGGGCTTCTCTCTGCAAGTATTGACAGCACCATCAAGCCAAAAATCAAGATTTTCCAAGATTTGGGTTTTTCTGCTAATTACATTGCTGAGATAATCTCAAATGATTTAGCAATCTTGTATTGAAGGGCAGTCACGCCTTCATTATCAGTGTTGAAGAGCTTGTTGGGATCCAATGCAAAGGTAGCTAAGGTTTTAAAGATTTCTGGGTGGTTTTTGAAAAATGATTTGGAGAAGACTGGTATCCAATATTGAATTCATAAAGTGCTGTAGTGTAGGGATGTAGCAAATTATAAAACACATATATAAATTTTCAATGTTTCTTTTGCTTAATCCCCGAAAGTATAAAAGAAATTCCACTTTTTTAAAAAAAAAAATTCGTCATTTTTTTTAATTTTATCACTTTTTGAATGTTTGTTACTTTTTTATTGTCGGTCACTTTTTTAATCTGTATAGTTTCTTTTAATTTGTGCCATTTTTTTGAATTCGTTACTTTTTTAAAATTTGTCAATTTTTTTGAATTTTGTCACCTTTTAAGTTTTTTTTCACTTTTTAAGAAGATAAAAATGAAATAATATGGAAATTAGAGAGAGAATTGGGGGTTGGGTGAGAAGAAAAGTTGTGAATGAATGATTTTGTCACTTTTTCGATTAGCGTTCTCACTTTTTTGAATGTTTTCGATTTGTGTTTTGTTACTTTTTTAATGTTTGCGGATTTTTTTTTTAACTTTGTCACTTTTTAGAACGTTTTGTCACTTTTTTTTTTAGTTCATGTCATTTTTTTAGTGTTTGTCACTTTTTTCTATCACATTTTTTTATTGTGTTACTTTTTTCATATAACTTTTTAAAAATTTGTCACTTTTTTAGTAACAAATGTCACTTTTTATTCAGTAAGTGGATTGATGTTATTTTGGTTTTGTCACTTTTTTTGAGTTTGTGTCACTTTTTGAATGTTTTCTATTCGTGTTTTGTTACTTTTTTGAATGTTTGCAATTTTTTTTAACTGTCACTTTTTAGAACATTTTGTCACTTTTTTTTTAATTCATGTCACTCTTTTAGTGTTTGTCATTTTTTAGAGTTTGTGTCACTTTTT
>CAIGRO010088898.1:0-10145 GCA_903798355.1 Fraxinus baroniana | reverse complement strand
TCATTTGGCCTCTAAACTCTACATCAATGACGTGCAAATTCTATATCTAAATACAAATGTACGAGAGACGAACTGAGAATAATTTTTGTTCAATTGGCGCTGCAAGGTACAGAATGATGATTAATTAAACTTTTTTGTTTAAAAAAATTTAATCTATTTCTATGTAAATTTTTCTTGTGGTGCACGTAAAAAGTCATGAAATAATATCGAGCTGTTCGAGAAAAAAATTAGTAACAAGAAGAGATCCCTGTACTTGGATTCTAATGGAGATGTCCTATGAGGGTATAACTAATGAGGTTGAAATAACAAAGAATGGTACAAGTGGAGAAGATAATAGACTCCTTTTTCCAAACAAATAGAATCCTTCAATGGACTCCTTTTTCTAAACAATGTGATCAGAGAAATTAATTGGATCCATAAGGAGTGATAATTGACAATGCCCTATGAAGAATTTCTTTCTTGAGGAAATTAGGCTCAGTACTACCTAAAATAAAGAAAATAGATTAATGTCCTAAATTGTTTTCATCAAAAGTAGCAGCCTGCGGAAGTTGTCTTCCTTCAAAACATTCTATTTTGTGATGTTTTGATACCGCCTTGACATATATTCACAATAAAACCTCCGGTAGGATGAGTAGCGCTCGATACTGGGATGTCATGAGGAGGACTAGGAACAAGTGATGCATCGCCGTTGTGATCATCTCCAACCTCATCTGCATCTTCCTGGAAAGGTAAAATTGAGGGACCCGACTCCTTATCAAAACCTTTAGTACAAGCCACCCATTGGTCTTGCTGCTAGACAATATTGATAGTGTTGGTACGATAAGTGAAATGGAAACCTCGCCATTTAAAGATACGTTAAAGTGTTTGAAAATTTTGGTAATAAGCATGTTGTAAAGTAAGGCCTTGATGCTAGTGGTGGACTGAAAAAAATTCATATTCAAATTGCCAATTACGATAGTTTGGAAAATCTAATTTACACCCATCAAAGAAGGAATCAAGAATGAAAAGGTCAAAGTGATTAACTTCATTCTGGCGACCTTTCCTAGAAAGAATGACGTGTGCAAGACTTTGTAAGGTAGAGAAAGTTGGTTTGCACTAAGCTTGATGGGATGTTCGAAATTTTACCGATAACTCTACGACATGCCACAATGGGATTATAACCTTCAAGAGTAGGGTGAGCCATATGGCGAAAAATTTGAAGTTCACATTCTTCAAGTTGATGATGTTAATATGTTTGCCTTTGAGTGAACATGTGATGCTATCCGAACTAGGATTGAAAACCATATTTTTGTAAAATACTTTCATAAGATTTGGATAAACATTTTCTACTAAAGTTGAAATGGAAGTCTGTTACTCGTCCAACTCTTGCTTTTGTCTTTTTGGACAATGCCACCCAAATGTTCGTACTTTGTCCGCTTCTCTCTTTTTATTTTTATTATTATTATTATTATTATTTTTTATAAAATAGGAATTTCAAGGTGGTAATTATATCGATCAATGATGTACATAAAATAACAATTTTATAAAGAACTAAACATAAACAAAATTTAGTCACATACTCCCAATTCATTGATAATGCAGAAGTCTCTTTGGATATATGAAAATCTATCAAGTGCAAGAGGCTTAGTGAGAATGTCGGCCAATTGGTTTTCCGTATTCACAGTTTCTAATAAAATATGGATATCTCAAAAGATGGTGTCTAATCTCAATGTGCTTGGGTCGAGAATGCAGGATGGGATTTTTGATAAGTTTATGACACTCGTGTTATCATACATGATAGGTATATGATCGAGCGATAAGTGATAATCACTAATCGTTTGTTTTATCCATAAAACTTGTATACAACAACTAGCGGCTGTGATATATTCGACTTCGATGGTAAACAATGCAATGAAATTTCGTTTCTTACCAATCCATCATAGAAGTCTAGAAAGTGACATGTTCCACTAGTGCTCTTACAATTAATTGTGCAACACGCCCAATGGAAATCTGAATAGCTAAGTAAATCAATATGTTTGCCCTTAGGAAATCAAAGACCAAATGTTCTAGTTGCACTAAGATATCTAAAGATACGTTTTACGATACAAAGGTGTGATGCTTTAGGAATGGATTGAAATCTAGCACATAAACATGTACTAAATACAATATCGAGTCTACAAGCGGTAAAGTAAAGAAGAGATCTGATCATACCTTGATATTTTTTTAAATCTACGGATGTACCTTGATCATCATTGTCAAACTTAATTGATGAACTCATTGGGGTCCCTTCCATTTCAAACTTCATGAGCATGTCCATGATGTATTTAGTTTGATAATGAATATTCCATCAATAGTTTGTTTGATTTGGAGTTTAAGGAAGAACTTGAGTTCCCCCATCATGCTCATTTCAAACTCTTAGTTCATACAATTAAAAAAATCTTCACAAAGAGAAATGTTAGTGGCACCAAAAATGATACCATCAACATAAATTTGCACAATAATCATGTCATCAGTTATGGTTTTGATAAAAAGGAAGTATCAATTTTCCCATTTAAAATCATTTGAAAGTAGAAATTTGCTTAATCTTTCTTACCATTTTCTAGGAACTTGCTTTAAACCGTAAAGAGTTTCTCTTAGTTTGCTTAATCTTTCTTACCATTTTCTAGGAACTTGCTTTAAACCATAAAGAGTTTCTCTTAGTTTGAAAACATTATGCGGATACTTGTGATCTTTAAAATAGGGAAGTTGCTCTACAAATGCTTTTTCTTGAATAAAACCATTTAAAAAATCACTTTAACATCCATTTGATGAAGAATGAATCTTTCATGACAAGTAAAAGCATGCGAATTGATTCGAGTCAAGCAACTGATGCAGATATTTCTTTAAAATTGATGCCTTCTTCTTGATCATAACATGGGGCACTAATCTAGCCTTTTTATGCACAATAATCATGTTTTCATCTCGTTTATTTTTAAAAATTATTTAATGCCAATAATGATTTGATCTCTTGGTTTAGCGATTGAATCTCAAACATGATTTCCTTCAAATTAATTTAGTTAGTACTTATACCGTTGGATGGATCACCAATAATAAGTTCGTTTGGATGAGAAGGGACAAACCTCCATTCCTTAGGTAGAGTTGGATCATTTTGTACATTTGGAGGTTCTATTTCATCTTGTTACACATTATTTCTTCATCATTTTGATCTTTAAGATTTTAAGGATCTTTCATGTTCTCATCATGGATGTACATTTGTTCAAAAGGAATCTCCAAACCTACACCATTAACTATACCTTTCTTTTGATCAAGAGGATTAGTTTCATCAATTGTTACATGCATGGATGCTTCAACGACTAATGTTCTTTTCCTAAAAACTCTATAGGCTTTACTAGTAGATAAACTTGTTTTCAAAATTGGCATACATAAATTTTTTTATCTTTTTCAAATTTCAAATTTCGCAATCCTTTAACAAAATAATATTTGAAATTTTTTAAAAGTAGGTCCATGCTAACATGAAATAATCAATATTTATTATATAATTAAGCATCTTTACTTCAACTTCCTATAAACATCTCCTATTTTAATGTAGTATCCTCAATAAATTTTTTTTGAAAAATCAAACTTAATATGATAACCTTTATTACATTATTTACTAATACTAAGCAAGTTATGTTTGAGGTTATTTGCGAATAAAACATTTTCAATAGAAGAAGATGAGTGATTACCAATATTATTTCTATTATCATTATCTCCAAAAGGGACATGACTTCCATCGTTCTTTTTGAGGTTTAACAATAGAGCTTAATCATGTGCTTTGAACATCCACTATCCAAGAATTATTTGCTCTTTATCTTCTTTGGTACCTACAAAAATAATTTAATTTTTGATTTTTGGTACTTGTACAACTTTGGGTTCTCAATAGTTAGTTCTAGGGGACTCTTGAATCCACTTATGTTTGCTTTCATAGATAACCTTTTTTAGTTAGGCAATTAAAAGCAACATGTCCATTTTTATTACAAAAACTACATGTAATATTTGGAAAAGAGAAATTTGATGCTTTGGCAAATATATTTTTGAGAAGTTGTTTCAAAAAAGGTTTGTATCAAAGTCTTCCTTTATTGAAAAAAATTTTTGTTTATCAAGCATTAAGTCAATTTTTTTTTTTTTTTTGCCTTGAGTGAACTTGTAAACAATTTTAATTAAATCTTCAACCTTTTCTTTTAAAGAAGAATTTTCTTGAATCAAAGAATTGTAATTAAGTTGTTCTTTTCAAGATCTTTTTGTGTTTCCATAATTTTCTTTACTTGCTCTTTTAACAAAGAACGTTTCTTCTTCATAATAGGATGATTTAAAGCGAGTCTTTCAAAATATTCAAGAATTTCATCATAAGATGTAGATAAGTCACTATAAGAACAATTATCATTTGAATTTATGTAATTATCAATGTCTATGAAGCACATGTTAGCAAATTTATCTTGATTCTTATTTTCTTCATGGTCTTCATCATCATTTTCATCCCAAGTTGTTTGGAGAGCTCTCTTTTTGGGGAAGGTCCTCTTGTTGGACATTCGGTCCTTTTGTGACCGATTTTGTCACTATCCTAGCAAACAATCTTTTTGCTTTTTTTTTTCACCATTTTCTTTTTCTTTTGGAACTGCTATTTGTTGCGAAAGTCTCTACATTTCTTAACAAGAAGGACAAGATCATCAATTTGTTCATCACTAGTGTTTCGACTTGATGTTCCTTCATCAATTGATGATTTTAAAGAAATTTGGCATTTTGGAGCATATAGGTCATCAAAGTTCCATAGAACTCATGTAAAGGATATATGTTGATGTCATTTTATGTTCTATCAACATCCTCAATGAGCTCCAATCTTCCAAGAGGGACCTAATATTTTGCTCACAAGTTCACTGTTAGTAATTTTTTTTATCAAATCGTTTAATACCATTAACAATGTCGGTAAAAAGAGAGATCATGTCAGCAATCGGTTCATTTTGCTTCATGAGGAAATTTACAAAGTCTTTCACCAAGAGGTTTATTTTAATTTCTTTTACCTTGCTAGTACCAACATGAGTGAATTCTAATGCATGCCAAATATCATATTAATTCATTTTTATCTAAAGAACAATAGAGTAATGTTTTTGACTCTAGCATTTAAAGATAGTTTTCGGTTATGCTCTTTATCATGCTTCTCTCTAGGTACTGAAATAGTTTTGTCCAGTTTTCCATGAACTTTAATAACTTTTATAGGCTCGTGACACCAAATTCAATAACTTCCAAAATATTATATTAATTGAATGTAAATCATCATTTTAGTTTTCCAATAGTTATAGTAAGTACAATCAAAGAAATGAGGACGATTTCTAGAACGTCCTTCAAAATTTGAAAGTTGGGGTTAGCTATTGCTCAAGATTGTAAAATCTTGATTTCAAAATAAGTGCATCGCTCTGATACCAATTGATAGCCGAAGAATAACTAACCAATAGGGGATGAATTGATTTTTAAACTTTTTCGACAATTTAATCTTAAGAACAAATAGCACAGATAGGGGGACAAAAAGTCATACAGAAAACAAATATGAGGTATTTTGTTAAAAAATTCGTGGTAGCACTACATTTAGCTCTAATTATTTGAGGAAAGTATTCACTCACATGTGGTTTCTTGTGCATTTCTCATAAATTTAAGGTTTTGACTCTCGGTCACTGGATATTAATGGCACTTTTCACACATGGATCTCTTATACAATTTACTCCATATAAGTGTAGAATAAGTTGTGTGGGAAGAGTTCATTGTTCATGAATTATGCCTGTAGAAGTAATCAAATAGCTGTTCATGCGATCACATTATTTGAGTTTTCATGATATGGTGGTGTTACATAAGTAGTGCATTCCTCCCTTTGTTAATTGTGATTATGTTGATTGTTCCCCTTTGTTATTCGTGACAAAAAGGAGAGTGATAATATATTTATTTCAGGGGGTTAGCTGTATTGATTTAGGGGAAGTACTAGATTGAATATTTTGATATTTGGCTAGCAAATATTTGAGATTTTAATATTAATAGTAATAGTAATATTGATACTGATATTGTGTTTGGTGTTTTGCATAATATTAATATCATATTTAGATGTTGCTAGTTTAGCTATTTTGATGTCCTATCTCAAGTGTTATGTTTTAGTTACCAAGTTATTGATGCACATGGTGTTACATATTTTTACTTGCGCTGTATATAGGACTTAGTCATGTGCTTATTATCAGCTTCCTCATACTTTTATACTTGGAATTGTTAGAGTTGATATGTTTTCGGAAATAGGTATGACAAGCAATTGTGATGCAGTATTAGGTTTTAGTCTTGGGGTTGATAGGAATTAGGTTATGGTCATTATTTAATTTTGAAATAAATGATTTTGTCACGGAATGCCAAATTTGTAGTTTGTTAGGTCAAATTGTATTGACAAGTTCTGTATCAAAATGTCATTTAATCGAGTTGTAATTAAGGTCGAAATGTCGGGTGTTGGGAGTGTTTTTGGAATGAATCAAAGTCTTCTCAAGAAGATCAAGTCGAGGTAAAAAAATTCAAAGTTTGTCAAGATGAGCGCTCGAGCAGTTTTAGCAGTGAATGGACCGCTCACTGGCCACTAGGGTAGCACTCGAGTGTATGGCCTCTGCTCGTTGTCCGCCCAACGATCGCTCAGGTAGACGATATATTCAGTAAATTCCTAGATCGCGTTTTTAAGACTGTTTACAATATTAAACAACCTCAAACACTTCATATTATAAATACCTAACTCATATTTTGTCCCTATTGAAAGTTTAGACTTTACTCATTCAAGAGGACATCACGTTGAAGATCAAAATTGATTCTATATTTCTCTTAACTCAAACAAAAGATCAAAATACCACAATACCAAAATATTAAACACCAGCAAGATCCTTTACCAAATAGCCTTCAGAGTTTCGAAGATCAAGAGAGATGACTGAAGTTCTAATTCGTGAAGATTAAGTTCGTTCTGGGTGATCCATGAGGGAAAAGGAAGTCCAGAGGTTTTGGAAAGTAATGGAGCGCACAAACAAAGAGTTCTTCTATGATTACAAGTTGAGGGTCAGAATCTAGTAATGTTTAGTTGTATCTGGACCAATTCAGTAAGTTAAATCTTTTCTAGTGGATCTTTTACTGGCAAGGAGTACTTAGAGGTTTTTTTTTTTATCTCTTGAAGAGTTCTTCAAGTAGTATTTCTTCGTAAACAAATCTTGATGTTGATTATTTTACTGATTTGATATTTATGCTTGAATGATTGTTACGGTTTAAATTAAATTTAAAATTCATCTAGATATAATAATTTGTGACTTGTTGCATGTTATTGTTTGGTTGATTTTAATTTCACATATTGCACCTATTCACCCCCTGTAGGTGTTAGTTGGGTCGAACTTCATCATTTCACTTGCTAATCTAGAGACCTAGTGGAGAAACTGTCACACCCCATTCATAAAGACAACAATATACTAACCAGTGTAAGAATACAATTGATGACTTGATCAAGACATCCAAATTCACATACACATTATTTTTTTGATAAAATGAAAGCATCTCCACCAATGTATCCTTGTATATAGTATACCGAAACCAAAGATAATAAATCCATAGTCCAACATATATTATCCTAGGGTTGTAAAAGTATCTACAAGACATTCCAAAAGTCATACAGCATTCCCAAAATATAATACAACTTAAGTCCACAAAATAACCTTATAGGTCGTCATCCATGTATATTAAAATCTAGAATCTCATAAGAGCTCTATAGCCAGTCATGCCTTCTATGAGGTTCCATGCTCACCTACAATGCAAGAATTATCTCCATGAAGGCATTACCATCTTTTAAGAATTCAACTAATGTACATTAATTTATGTTCCTTTGTTTCATTTTTCCATCACAAAGTACCAACTTTCATCATTTTAACAGATAATGTTTCAAATGGGCTGGCTCCGCCCCTGTTTGTAGATGTTAGGATAAATTTCAGGTCCAGCTACATAGCCCAAAAAAAATGGTTAAGAGGAAACGCAGGATCAACCTACCTATCCCAGTCTCTTATTAAAGTTGTGATTAGTCAAGTTTTAATGTGACAAAGATGGATACTTAGGAAAGTCTCTAACCCAATCAACTATGCAATAACTTTTTTTTTTTGTTTTAAGTTTTTGGATAGAGTGACTTAACTCAATTCTATTGTAAAAATAAATAAACTTTAAAATTATTTTGCTTATTTATTTGTTTATTTTTAGTGTCCTATTTTTTGTGTCATCTAAACATAATAAATCTCTAAAAAATATTGAATAAAAATAACCTAGATAGAGACTATCTCCTCAACAAATAAGGACTAAAAGACCTAAATGAAAATAATTTTGAGCAATGTTGTCAAAATAAACGAAACTGTAATCGAAAAAATTTGAAAATTACTTCGAATTTTGGTTCAGTTGTAAAATATAGAAAACTTAAAATCAATAAAATAACCATTGAAAGTGGAAGGTTCAACTACCATAAGCAACTAGTTCACTTGCTAATTTCGTTTCTATTTATTTATTATATCTCAATTTTACCTTTATACAACTCTTTGCCTTTGCCTTTTTCTCTTTTGGATTAATGTCTAGGCCGATTTTAAAAAAATAAAAAATAAAAATAAGGGTTCATTTAGTGTGTATTTTGGTTTTCAGTTTTGAGTTTATTTTCAATTTGCCATTTTGAGGGTCTTCTTTATGATTGCTAAAAATTCGTTTAGTTTTTCTCATTTTGAAAAGTTGTTTCGAAAGAAAATGAGTAATAAAATAGAACAATTTTTTGTTAATATATTATCAAGTAATAATGTAATATCGACATTTTAAAGTTAATGAATCTTGCAATAATTTTTTTTTTTCTGCTACAAAAATAAAATAAACAAATAATAAATTGAGTTGACCAAACATAGAAAATAAAAAGTAAAAAATAATGATGTGGACTACGAGTTTCAATCTGTATTGATTTAAATATATTTCTAGAATTTTTATATAAATAAATATTATGAGTTTGAACTATTTTTATAATTTATTAATTTTCTAGAACTTTTTTAAGAATTTTCATTATTTAGAATTTTACATTTTACTTTTTCAATTTTTTTTTCTTAGAACTTTTTTTTTTCCTTTTTTTATTTTATGTTTCTAAAATCTTAGAATTTTTTATTTATAGAAGTTTATTTAAATAAAATTTTATTTAAACTCTTGTTTATCATGTTTTGAGTATTTTCTAGAATTCACTGAAANAAAAAAAAAAAAAAAAAAAAAAAAAAAAAAAAAAAAAAAAAAAAAAAAAAAAAAAATGCATTTTAACTTTTATGTTATAAGTTTAAACTTGTTTTAGAAAAAAATATTTTAAAAAATATTAGACCAAATAAGTTTTGGGTGTTTTTCAAAATTGAAAACTGAAAATAGCTTGAAAAAAATAAACCAAACACATCCTCATTTTCAACGGAAAAACTGAAATTAACTTTGACTCTAAGTATGTTTTTTCAAATCTTACGTTGTGAAATTAACTATTAAGATTCATTGTTTCGCGTATGAATAACTAAAATTTGAACTCATTAATTCGAAATGCTAAATACCGAAAAATGATGATACTGAAAAATCTCAAAGTGTTTGTGAGAGTTTGAATACTAACAAAGCATGGAAAAAATCTTACACCAAAATGAAAACTAATATGTCACTACAACAATTAGATAATTAAATAAGGGCAACGTTCCTTGTACCAATATTCTTGACTAATAGTTTTGAAAAAAAAATCACGGCCCTTCATTTAAGTTAATCTAAAGGTTTAGATGATTCAATTATAATCCATTGAAATTTAAAAATGGGCCACCCCACAACCCACCCCACCCCCACTCCCACTCCCCCTCCCCTTAATTTATGTTTCACATATCCTTTCCCTTTCACCCTATCTTCAAATTGGAAATCCCCAAAGATTTATACGGGAAGATTCCACCTTATGTCAGGATGAAATTTAAGACATCAGATGAAGCAAGAGCTTATTATGAAGATTTTCGATGACAAAATGGATTTTGGATTCGCACTCGAACAACTGTGAAGTCACGTCCACGTATAAATGAAGTCACTTTTATTAAATACTAGTTTTTGGCCGTGCGATG
>CAIGRO010088862.1:0-21101 GCA_903798355.1 Fraxinus baroniana | reverse complement strand
TAATGACATAAAAGTAGACATGCAAAAAATATACGACGAAATCGACGATTTAAAATCGGACCAAACCGTTAGGTTTAGGTTTTAGGTTTTTTCAAACTGGTCAAAATGGTTTGGTTTAAGTTTGAGGTTTTCTCAAACCGGTTTAAACGGTTTGGTTTGAAAATCAGTCAAAAATCGATAAAATCGGACCGCTTACACCCCTATAATATGCCCCCTTTTGAGAGAGATTAAAGTAAAATTTTTAACAGATTTTGATAAAAGTTGATGGAATATGTGGTTAAGAAGTTTTGAGTCATACGAAATGTATGATTAAAATTAGTTGTTGACTTTAACTTAAGTTTTAATCAAGTTTTTTAATGATATCAAACATGGGTTATGTCTTGTTTGTTGAGAATTAAAATTAAGATTTTAATTTAAGTCATAATCAACAATTAATTTTCAACCAAATATTTCATCAACTTTTATTGAAATCTATTTTTTTGGTACACATTAAAATTTTCATTCTCATTATTCAACTCGTTTTTAACAACACATTCTTCAATAAAATAATATTTTTCATCACATCAATAACTTTTTTTTTAAATCACATTCTTTATCAATTTACTATTCCAGAATACATTATTTCAAAATAATGTGACTCAAGCACACCCTAAATATCTAATTTTTTGCCATGCCAAACAAATAACTATGCATAATCAATCTTTTATTAATATTTAAGAAGATGTTTGGTGTAGATTAAAATCAGATTTTAAGTAGATTATGATAGAAGTTTTTTGAAATGTGTGGTTGAAAAGATGTGGGATTCATGAAAGGTGTGGTTGATATTGATTGTTTGACTTTGACTCAAATTAAAATCTAGCACTAAAGAATAAATCCATAATAACTTTTCAAGAACGGAGATACTACCATCCAATTATAAATATAATTACTTCGTAGTATAGATTCATTTAGCAGAATCCTCGTGCCAGAATGAGTTGACAATTTGTGATTGGACAGTTGAAAAATATTTTTGGCGCAACAACAATTGAAATTCTGTCAAATGTGAATCTGGCGCCAATCCGACAAAATGAACGTATACATATAGCATGACTCTACTTCAGTTAATAAATTAGATTACTGTCCCCAACCACGGGCGCATCATTATCTTAGTAGCGAGGGACCACAAACGGCGTCATAACGGCACCGTCAAGGACTCGGAAATCAAGGGAAAATGAAAACAAAGAAACTGACCTATCAACGGAGGTGTCCTCGTACAATATTTAATTATTATTATTCTGAAAGTTGATTTAAAGATTTTATATATTATATTATATTAAATAACCTTTTGGTTTATTTTATTTTTTTAATTTCTCTTTGTATCCCTCGTGACACAGGTAATATACATCATAGATCACGGAAACAATTTCCAATATATTTTAAAAGTGAATAAGTTAAAAAAAGTTCGAAAGTTATTCCGTACTTAAATAAACAAATATTCATCTCTACGTGATTGACTCTCTCTCTTAAAAGAGCTTTCTTTAAACTTATCTATAAATTACTATTTACTCAGTGAACGAAAAAATGTTGCTCCTTGCTCACTCATTTATTCAAACTATACACATTCACCACTAGAGTAAAACTTGTTACTTCCGATTGACGAAAATTGCTGAATGTTCGATGAAAAATATACGTGACATCTGGACAATGTTAAATTGTCCACCTAGATAAAATTTTCCCTAGTTGCAACCACATAATTCCTAACAACTTGCCTAAATTCATCGATGTCATTGAACTCCTTCCAAACCTCCAAATGTGAATTGAAGTTTATCTCAATCAATTAGGTGCATTTTTTCCCCATGTGGACAATTTAACATTGTCAAGTGGGAATAAGAAGTTCATAATGCTCCCAAAATATCCGAGATAAAGTTTAGGTGTGATTTTTGGATTGATTTGTGTGATTAATTGAAATATGACTTTATTGAAATTGGGATGAAAGTTGAAAGTTACAAGAACTCATTTTCATGAGATTTGAATGTTTGGCAAGGACCAAAAAGTTAACTAGAGGAAATATAAACCCTCGTTTAGCAATTTACGGTAAAATGTTTGACAAGTTCCTTCGATTCCTATAATTCTTTATTTTATTCAATCCAAAGTTCGTTATAAGTAAATGAAATCAAATTCTTGTAACGATATTGAAAATGATGTTTGTTGATCGAAAATTGGTTGTGAAAATCATGCATATAAGTGCATGAGAAACTTAGATTCTCTATACTAGTAAAACTTTACCCACATTGCAAAATATGAGACTCAAAAGTAGATAATAGAGTATTTCAAACGAATGAAAAAGAAAGTTAAATTCAAAGTTAACAATACACTTTCATATTACTAATTACCACATGAATTATGTTTTATCTTTAAAACCAACTTACGAATTTATAAATTCGCAAAACAAGCTTTATACGAATGATCGAATATGAGACTCGAAAGTAGACGTTAGAATATTTCGAACGAGTAAAAAAGAGAGTCGAGTTCAAAATTTGTTCGGTACTGGATAAATGTCCTGTTCTTTGCAACTGCACTCTTTCCTACTCTCTCTCTCTCTCTCTCTTCTATGAAGAAATATTCTGCTCTGTTAGTCTCGCCGTCAATTGCTTCACTAGATCTTGACCGCAAACAATTTGGTGAGTCTGATTGTAAACGCTCGCCTAAATTCATCAAAAGTTTCGTTATCATAAATTTTTAACAGTTGGCTTTGTGAAAAAAAAAAAAAGGATAATCAGTATCAGATTCAGTGCGAGGATAGTGTCATTTTCTGTTTATCTAATGCAATTTTATACTTTAATATCAAAATTGAAGGATATTCCTGCTGTTTTTTCAAGAGATGTGTTGATTGGAGCTCTTGCTTGTTATGATTTTTCAAAATTGACAGAATATTGTGCTGCTTTTTCTTTTCTTTTCTTTTTTTAGTTTTTTTCCCCAGTTCATAAGATTTATATTTTGTGTTGAATAATTTGTCATTTTTATCTGGCAGACATGTCAATAATCAGAGTTGACAGCGATAAAAAACTGGCGAGAAGTGACTCTCCTGTGTTGTGAATTACTCGAGCTGAAGAAGTGTAAACAATTACTCAACAGGAAAAGCTAAAAAGAAGAGGGGGTATAAGAAACATACAAACACTGCAGGATGGATTATAAGCAAAAAGGTTTGGTCTCGGAATTGATCGGTTGTTCTTGGGTTTCTCTGACCCCGGATGAGCAGATCTGCACAGAATGGCAAGATAATCAGGGGTTTCATACTGATGGGCAAAAATCAGAAAAAATCTTGCAAGTAAATCAGATAGGCCAGGAGGAGATTGATCTGACAAGAGTATCAAAGGGGTTCCCGCAAGAAAATCCAGCTGCATGTTGGAATTCGGCAAATGCTCTAAACATATATGGGAGTTTCAACACCCGGGAAGCAGAAATAGCCGCAAAATCCCGAGTTAATGGTGATGATTTGTGCAGGAACAGTTTTTCTGTAAATGATGAAGACGCGTGGAGCAGGGTGTCTTTTGGAGAACTCTTGGCTCTAGCAGATGCAGCTGGTGCCAATGCAAGTGCACAGACTGCTTTTAATGCTACGAGCAGCTCTTTCGTGCCGAATTTACAAAATACAATTGATGGTAGACTCTGTACAATATCATCCGAGAATTCTTCACTCGCAAATTTTGACGCTTTTCTAGGAACAAAGCTTCCTGATGAATGCAACAGCATACAGCATATTCCCGATGGTGAGCGTCCTTAATTTAGCTTCTCTTTTCAGTACAATTTGTTGACACGGTGATTGCAATTATTGCTATATTGCTAAATGACATTATGAACCATAGTATAAAGATAACTCGTATGACTTCAAGGTGGAAAATATACATAAGACTTATCAGCCATGGATTGGGATAAAAAAATTTGATTGTGCACGAAGCAAGATTCATTTTTACGAATGTTGCTATTCACAGTGCCTCGTTCTAAAACTGCATAGAAAGATGCAAGGGATTAAATGAAATATCAAAATCAGAATGAAGCATGAGAAAAAGAGTAAGAGAATTTGTAACAGATACAAGTATCTGCTTCAACTGACGCTTCAGTTTTGCGAGCTTTCCAGCAATGATTTCATCAGCACAACACAGCATTAGCATCTTAAAAATCATATGTACTTTTAGGCAACGTATATCCTCATGAGAAACAGAAGAATAGCTGTGCTTAAATATCTGCAAATGGTTTCTCTTTTCCCTAGCTCTAATATGAATTCAAACTTGTATCCTACAGATGGAAGGTGTATCCATTCCAGGTCCTCCTTTGACCTCAATTTTCCATCTAGGATGGCAGATTCAACCTTTAGCGAGGTGGTTTCATCCCAGTTCGCACCTATAACACCAGAGAAGACCGCAAGAACTGATGAAAGACGGAGGCTGGCCATGCCAAATTTAAGCAGAGATGAGATGCTCCGTACACAAGATGTTCAGCAGAATGAAATTGCCTTCAAGAGGGTCGAACTAGAGGGATCTCTCCAAACTGAAGAACAGTCTCAATTGGCTGTTGATCATGTATGTGAAACCATGTCCAGACAGTTGGAGGAGAATCACAAGCCTGACAAGGGAGGCACTGAGGACATTGACTTGGGCAAAACACCGCAGCTGAAACCAAGGAGAAAAAAGCACAGGCCAAAAGTGATGAAAGAAGGCCAATCTCAAATAACTCCTAAACCAAGTGTAGGAAGGCCTTCTGATCCCCAGGAAACCACAAGAGTGAAGAGAAAGTATGTTCGGAGAAAGGGAATTAATATTCCCACAACAGATACTCCCCTCGAGAGCGAAATAAATGGTACTGATATAAACAAAAATGCCCCGAGTTCCAAGGAAACCATGACTGGTAAGAGGAAGTATGTCAACAGAAAGGAAATCAACAAAACTGCAGCAACTGGCCCGGACCGGGAAACCTGTGAAACAACTGATCCAAAAACGGTTCAGCACACTAGAAAGACCTGCAGGAGATCACTGAATTTTGACGTTGAAGGCCAAGTAAGAGATGAAAACTCACACAACCGTCCATCTCCAAATTTGGAATCACAAGCACAGAACTTCAATGGTAAAGATCAATCAGGATCAACCATTCAGTCCGTACAGGGGAAGGAAGCTTCGATGAAGAAGACTGAAGTGAACATTGCTTATGATCTTACATGCTCCATGAAGCAGATAATGGAAGGTTGCCTGTCAAAACTTGAAGGACATTCCTCTAGCCCCTCACCTCATTCCAAGACAGATACACTATATGATAAATCGACACTGACAGATCAAAAAGCATGTACAAGAGGAAAATGTCAAATCATATTTTCGGATTTTATTCACGATGAAGAACGAAATACTGTACATGTGATTAAGAATTCTGATGCTGGATCGATACAGAAGAGCCCGAGTGATTCCGATAGCAGCAGCACGGCATGCTTGATGAAGGAAACACAAGAGAGAGGATTAAAAAGCCAACATATGGGTACAATTGTTGAAGCAGAATTTTGCAGGACAAATTCAACTGGGACTTTACACAATTCTTTGCAGGCATACAGTGCTTTATTTCCACAATATGCATATAACAGTGATTGCACTTCTGGCATGCATTTTCCTGCAATGTGCAGTACAAAGAGAATTGAGAAAGGACACAATTTAGTGACTTCCAGAAAGCTCTCCACAGCTATTGCCTCAGAAAATCATGAAGTTGCAGCAGCTGATGGTTCTCAGAATGAACAAAAAAATTTCAAATTTCTGTCAGCTTTGGGAACTTCAGCCATATTGGAAAATAGATCCAAAGGAACTGCTCCAATATGGAACTTGGAGTCACCCCTTGAAATTTCTGGACAATTGCCAGCTTCTCCATGCAGTGAAGTAACAACATCGAAACCTGCACAAGGATCTGAAATTCTACACCAACCACATAAAAAGAGATCCAAAGGCCCTGCTCAAGGTCCAAAAGCCCTTACTGCTGATACCAGTGCAACGATGATGACAAAGAAGCGACCAAAGAAAAACTTTCTTATCAATTCAACAGTGCAAAACATACATAATGACCACCAATTAGTTGCCAGATCGATGGGTGATTCCAATAGACATATATGGTTGCTGTTTTTCAGAAACTATCCTTTCTGATGCGCTTGTGACATTTAATGCAGGTACTCCACTGGCTATAACATGGATGTGCAAGTCTCCAGTTGATGCTATCATTGAGCAATTCAACCAACTTGATTTAAATGCAAAGAGCAGCCAAGAGCATAATGCATTTATCTCTTACCATATGAATTACCAAGAGCAACATGCCCTAGTTCCATATCAAAGAAATGGAGCTCTTATCCCTTTTGATAGCTCAATCGATCAGGTTAAAAGAAGCCGCCCACGGCCTAAAGTTGACCTTGATGACGAGACTAGCAGAGTGTGGAAACTTTTGTTAGAGAATATAAACAGTGAAGGAATCGACGGCACAGATGAAGAAAAGGAAAAATGGTGGGAAGAAGAAAGAAGAATGTTCCGTGGAAGAGCAGACTCATTTATTGCACGCATGCATCTTGTCCAAGGTATTCTTACACAGATATCAAATTAGCCCCCTGGTTGTCTTATTAATAAGTTTCAGCTGAAAATGTGGTTTTGTCTTCCCCAGAGTACGCTATCAGATAAAATGTGAGTATTATTAATGGTATTGTTGAACTAACCAGAGGGTTGGAAAAGGACAATTATTGGATGCACATACATGCATTGACTATCCAGAATAATGAGGAAAGGAGATATATAGCCAATAATGCAATCAACATGCAGATACCAAACATCTACCCATCCACATATACACGTTAATGTAAATACTTCGCTTGTTATGTATGAAACAGAGTAACAAGCACATTGCACCTTAACAATCCCAGGAGCCTAACACACTGTCTTGTGCTGCATCTAGAATATGAAATATATTCTATTTATTGGCTTAGATCTACCTTTTTGTACACTTCATATGGCTATATATTGTCTCGCAGGGGACAGGCGGTTTTCTCCATGGAAGGGATCAGTTTTAGACTCTGTAATTGGTGTTTTTCTCACTCAGAATGTTTCAGATCACCTTTCTAGGTTTGCTGAACCTCTAGCCTTCTATAGAATTCATATTAACAATTTAAACTTCTATAGAGCTCAGCCGATCCCAAGGAAAATCACTTAATATGCTTATCCACTCTTGCAGCTCTGCATTCATGTCACTTGCTGCCCGATTCCCGTTCGAATCAGAAAGCAACCAAGGACAATCTTGTCAAGAGAAAGTGAACATCCCAGTCAAAGAACCTGAAGTACACGATCTGGATACTGATGATACATTTGGATGGAGTAAAAGGTTAAATAAGCTAACCTGTAGAGAAGATTCTAAGATGCTTCAAGTCTCTGACTACAATGACATTAGAGAAGTTGAAAGCATCAAGTCCCCTGGAGATAGCTTTATTGTCACCATACCGAAAGATAACTTAAGCCGTCAATTGTCAGCTGTCTCTAAAATAAGTCCAGATACATCCCATGAATCTGCAGTGAACAAGTCAATAGGTTTTATTGTAGATGAAAGAGACTTGGATGATACGCTCTCTTCTCAAAATTCTGTGATTTACTCTAAAAATTCTGCAGATTCTATAATAACCCAAAGTGCAGAAAGAACTGAATCTTGCTCACCGAGAACCTTAGAAGCAGAAACAGCATCTGGAAGGAAACCAAATAGTATTTGTTGCTCTACTTCTAATCTAAAGCTGTCACAAATGTCATCGACTATACTAAATGGAGCTCACAATCAAGGGAATGGAAACAAATTGTGCAATAAGGATGGGCAAACAGAACCAGAAAGTATGGCCTCTGACTCACAAAATAAAAATGAGAATCAGTCAGCTATTACCTGCAGTGACCCTGCTTTGCATCTGAAACCCAGTTCAGGTGCACAAGCAGCAGAATGCTTTGATCTACCTCAAAAGAATGGCAAAAGCTCAAATATTACCAATGCTAAAGAAACTTGTGATACTGAACTAAGTGGGTTGTCCGCAGAATCTGCAACCCAAGCCACATTTCAGAAGTTCTTGGCTATCAGTCGTGAAGTACCAAAATCTGGCAGTGAAAAGGTTCGCTCAAGCAACAACTTTCAAATTGACATGTACCAAAAGATAGCTGAAAATCCTACAGGAAAACTGAAGTCACAGTTTCTCTTTCAAGAAAATAACCATGAAATGCAGGAAGTATCAAACATCGTGATGTTTCCAAAAAATTTGACAGATATCACAGGTAGTAGCAACATTGGTAATTTAAGAATTCCCGAGCACAATGAGATTCGCTCAAATTTGAAAATTCCGGGTAAAACAGCTAGTGAACCTAAAGCAAAAGAGGGAAGAATTAGAAAAGAGAAACAGAAGCCAGTTGATTGGGATAGCTTAAGGAAACAGGCACGAGAAGGTGGCAGAAGAAGAGAAAGAACAGCCAACACAATGGACTCAGTAGACTGGGAGGCAGTAAGATGTGCAGATGTTAATGAGATTGCGGAGACCATCAAAGAAAGGGGAATGAACAATGTGCTGGCAGAGAGAATCCAGGTTCAGTTTGCAACAAAGAATCAAATCATTCAAATATTTATTATTTCTGTTGGCACATAATACTCTAACATCCAGCCAATCCATTTTTAACAGTTGATAACCATTTGGAGAATTTGTGCAGGAATTCCTCAATCGCCTTGTTAGAGACCATGGAAGCATTGATCTGGAATGGCTAAGGGATGTTCCACCAGACAAAGCAAAGTAAGCTTGCAGGATTTTCCCAAATGTTTTTCAGTCAAAGAGCATAGTGCATTTACAACTTCTTATACTTTCCAGAGAGTATCTATTAAGCGTAAGGGGTTTGGGTTTGAAGAGTGTGGAGTGCGTACGGCTTCTGACACTGCATCACCTTGCTTTTCCGGTAAGATCTAAGCCCCATTACAGATCCTTTAAGTGATATGGAAGAGAACTTCACTAACTTATTTTTATTTCCTATATTACTAAAAGGTTGACACGAATGTTGGACGTATAGCCGTACGATTGGGATGGGTACCTCTGCAACCATTGCCCGAGTCACTTCAGCTGCATCTTCTAGAACTGTGAGCACTCCATTGCTCATTAGATTTTTTTCATGATACAGCAGCATCAAAAGAATAATAACCATGCTTTTGTCCTTGCATAGGTACCCTGTATTGGAGTCTATTCAAAAATATATTTGGCCACGACTCTGCAAGCTTGATCAAAGAACACTGTAATCATAATTTTTCTACTAATATGTACTTGCTAATCAATCATACATAATTGATAATTGAAGTAAAGTGTCATTCAATGGTTTGAGATGTTAATCACTGCAGGTATGAGCTGCATTACCAGATGATTACATTTGGAAAGGTATGCCACATCACTGAAGGATGTCTTCTATATTTCAAAAATATTAAACACATTTAAAGATATAAGCCAAAGGCAACCTCTTCTATCTTTTCAGGTGTTCTGTACTAAGAGCAAACCAAACTGCAATGCTTGTCCAATGAGAGGAGAATGCAGACATTTTGCGAGTGCATTTGCAAGGTCTATGCATTCAATTTTTACTGCAACTGAACAACCATATTTCCGTTTTTTCATTATTTTTTGCAAGATTTTTTCTTTTACGCCAGGGCTGCATTTCTCCATAGGTATCAGGTTAATTAAAATCCTGTTAGAAACATTAGGAGAGTAAAGAACATTATTCCACAATATTAATAACATAGACTTCTATACACCACCAATGGAAAGTAACACCCAAAGATTTCCATATAAGAGACAGAAACTAACTACATCCTATTAGATCTAGCAAGTATAAAACCAGATGATGAGCTTTGGAAACCACATCAGAACTAACTTGAGATGATATGCTTCAAAATTCCCATATTTTCATATAACTAAATCTCATTAATCAATTGGAAGGCTTTTAGTAATAAGTATGAAACCATGTAAGTCATAGTTTCATATATAACTAAATCTCATTAATATGCATGCAGCGCAAGGCTTGCTCTCCCAGGAACTGAGGAAAAAAGCATTGTGAGTGCAACAGAAAACAATGCAGCTGAACAGAATCCATTGAAAATTATCAATCCTTTGCAGTTACCTTTACCTCAAGCTAATCAATTGGAAGCGAACACTGAAGCCAGCAACTCCGAACCCATTATTGAAGTTCCATCTACACCGGAGCCTATTATTGAAGTGCCAACAACTCCAGAACCGGACCAGACACAAGTTCCAGAATGTGACATTGAGGACAACAACTTCGAAGATCCGGATGATATTCCTACTATTCAACTCAATATGAAAGAGTTCACTCACAATTTAAAGGCAATTATGCAAAAACAGATGGAACTACAAGAGAGTGACATGTCAAAGGCCTTGGTAGCTTTAACTCCAGAAGCAGCTTCAATCCCAATGCCTAAACTTAAGAATGTGAGCCGACTCAGAACAGAGCACCAAGTGTAAGCAAATGTTTCTGCCATTAATCATGATTAATGTGCTACTACATAGGAACCAGTAGACATTTTATTAGTATATGCTTACTGTTCATTAACTTTTTGAGATTTGGAAGGCAAGTTACTAGTAATATATCATAAAACTAAAGATAACAAAACCAGTTATTCTTAGTTACGGGGAGCATGATAACATTTGACCATTTTTAAGGGATGCTAGTTAGAATTAAACGTGCATTGCACGTTATTTTGAAATATTTTATAAGTACCGTAAAAGTAATATTTGATATCAATTTGTTTGTAGAATTTGACGAATACGAACTAAAAAATAAAAATAAAATTTAGGATAGAAATTTAAGAGTAGAATATTGTATTCTCGAACCTCAACTCCTCTAATTCAAATTTTTTGTGATGATAAAATATTACAAATGAACAACCTTTTTCATACTACATTTGGTACATAAGAATTAATTTCTAATACATGAATTGAAATAACCATTAAAATTCCTAGAAATAAATTCATCTATAATAACTCAAGATTCATTGAGTTTAGATTAATGTGAATATTAATTAATTGAGATTTAAGAAACAAAATTCATGCATTACGAGAATTTTGTAGTATTTATTACGTGTTGAAAAACGAAAACTAAGTTATTATTGGAATAATTGAATTGTAATAAGGTTAAAACTTGACGTGCTATTTAATCTATTATGGATTATTAATTATTTTCTCCTTCTACAGCTATGAACTTCCAGATTCACATCCTCTGCTACAACGGGCAAGCAACATTATATCAGCTTTTTTCACTATGAACTTTCAGTAACATATACAAGCTGACATTTCCTTGATAACCCCATATTTTCTTAATTTGCAGATGGATAAAAGAGAACCAGATGATCCCTGCTCGTACCTACTAGCAATATGGACTCCAGGTAAGAAGCAAGCACCTTTTTGGAGGATCAAAATAATAACTGCTAATTATATATTGGTGAAGTATGTGATTTCTGAAGACAAAGCAAATTACACAATTAACCAACTAAAAATTTAACTTAGATCTAACTGACTCTACAATGCATGTCAATGCTCCATACCAGGTGAAACTGCAAACTCTATTCAGCCACCAGAAAGACAGTGCATCTCCCAAGAATCTGGCAGACTGTGCACCAATGAAACATGTTTTTCATGCAACAGTACACGTGAAGGGAACTCCCAAACTGTTAGAGGCACACTTCTGGTAAGGAAAAGTTGTAAAATGTACTACTAAAATGGTATCCATAAAATAGCAAGGCGCTGAAAGAGAATTTTAAGAATTCTTAATCTCATTCAGTCTAATCTGTAAAACCAATCATGACAGATACCCTGCAGAACAGCTATGCGAGGAAGCTTTCCACTCAATGGTACATATTTTCAAGTTAACGAGGTAAGATCAGATGAAGTCCGTGTACATCAAAGTACTCGTCTTTTGAAATGGGGTAGAGAGTAAAATTTGCAAATTTACAGGTGTTTGCTGACCATGAATCTAGCCTGAACCCTATCAATGTTCCAAGAGACTGGTTATGGAATTTGCCCCGACGAACTGTGTACTTTGGAACGTCCATACCCACAATATTTAAAGGTAGAAGGGCCATAAAGAAATGGGTTGACATTCATTATAGATATTTCCAAGAAAACCTGACATTACATTTTCTCTTTATTTTTATCAGGCCTATCAACAGAAGGGATTCAGTGTTGTTTTTGGAGAGGTATGTTTTATCCTAACCACTATATCAAAACCTGTCTCAACAGAATTTAAGTAATTTGAGTACCATTCAGATCAAGCCAGTATAGCTGCCTGTCTCATGATTCTGCGTTTCTACACTAGGAAAGACTATAAATGTGAATGGACTCAACCTAAGCATGTTAAGCCTCAGAGCAAGAAAATGAAAAACATTCTTTAATGGCCAAATACATCATTAACTTAACAGCACAAGTAGATGTGCAAGTTTCACAATCATGCAACCGGAAAATGACTCAGACCAGTTAATGGAACATTGTTGCTGTGTTTCATACTTCCTTGTCACAGGGAAAAGAAAGGCAAAATTGCAGGAAGGTTCCCAACCTATTAAATTTGTGCAGACAAGTCCCGGCCTTTTTTTGCAACTGGATTCTCAACATTCCAAGGTTTTAGCACCTTGGTCCCTAGTTTAACAGTTTCATCAATATTTCCATTCATAAGCTAAGTAATTCTCATACATCCAACTTTTTGCGGGTCAAAATTGATAAACACTAAATTTTATGGAAAAAATAAATAAAGAGAGAAAAAATACCAAACCACTTAGCCACCTCCCAATTTCCCCCTCGAACAGACCAACTACCCCAAATAAATAATAGGCCTTTTCTCTTCTCTCTTTTTTTTTTGATGACTCAGGTGTCCAATCTTCACCCGACTAATTCTGAGGAGTGGCGGCCTTCCCCCCTGGTTCGCCACCCGGGTTAATCCGGATACGGAGCTTATACACGCTTTGGCCGGACATTCGACTGTTCTCTTCCTCGTGGACCTCTACCTTCCAATATTTAAACATTTAAAGGTTGCCTTCCAACATAAATGTTGTCTTCCAGCTGTTGCGGAGATTCGAACCTTCGTAAAGAACCCTCCTGCTTTACCGCTGGGCAATAATAGGCCTTTTCTTGTTCGGATGCAAAGACAATGATGGCATAGCATTTCCCTCATATATACTACGAATGAATAAGTTATTCCCATTTACCTTCAATTTGTCCCTCCTCCTAAGGGGATTTGAGATAGTGATTAGAAACAAATAATTGCACCTCCGCTTCCCTTGCTTCAAATTCCTTTATAAAAAGGTGGGAATTGGCCATCTCACAATCCATTTCCCTCCCTTATATATTTCTATTTTACCATAATTTTTACTAGTATTACATGATAGTTCCATTTCCAGGAATGGATGCCAAGAAACCAATCAAATCCCTGCCTAATTCCAGACTTCCCTGTATTAATCACTCCCTTGAGTGCATAAAACTTTCTTATGAAACTATCCGTGCATGTGTTTGCGTCTCTTCACCACTTCTTCATGTTTCACACTTATTTACTATTTGAATAAGATATCTCAGCAATAAAAAAACTCATATTTGAAACTTGAATGTGCTCCATAAAAGAGACTGTGTTTTGGTCATTTCATGTTTTTTGTCCAACTTGATGAATTGATTCTTTACTGTAGATTTCTATTGCCAAATAGATACACAACTAGATCACCACACTAAACTTGTTAAATGTAAGCAATTACATCCTCGAATTTATCAATGAATACTCAACCTAGCAAAAGCAAAAAAACAGTGGGACATGAAAATTTTACGCCATTAACCTCAAGCAAGAAACATGACAATCATACATGTACTCAACATCTTACCCTAAAAGTTAATCATGTTGTACCCCTTCGTCTCAAGTCCTAAAGATAGGTGTTTTTTTATCAAATTATAGAAGCTACATTTACGTCCAGTAGTACAGGATAACTATCTATTCACAACTCTTGAGTAATATCCTAACTTCTGCACCTGTGTGTTACTAATAATTTTGTCATGTCTTCCAGGCTTTGTCTGTGTAAGGGGATTCGATTGGAAGACTCGTGCACCACGTCCCCTCATTGCTAGACTGCATTTCCCAGCCAGTAAGGTAAATAAGGTAAAGTGAAGGACAGGTGAGAATTAGGTATCATCCCACTCACCATGGCTAACAATAGGATTATGTAGAAACAGTATTAGCAGGAATGGCATCATAACATGGTCCTTCACAGTGCAAAGGGAAATGAAATCAACCATTTCTATGCGTGAAAATGGAGGGAAATCAGGTTGCATAGAATGAAATCGTAATATTTCTGCTCAAAGAACAAATATATCGTTACAGTTGACAGTAGAGCCTTTCTTCTAATTTATTATGAAGCTTTTTTAGTTTACTCCAAATCCTGGAGTCTCTGTAAGTGCGTGAACAGGAAAGCACTACTTGTGGCACTATGCTCCGGCTAAGCATAAGAAATTTGTTTATGATGAGCCTTTTTTCTTGTAAGAAACAATAAAGTAGTTGAACATGTTTAAAAATAAAAATTTACCTAAGCTTGAGCAAAACACCACTGACGTGAGCAACAGAATGTATTAACTTTGATCCTTGAAGTTGAAGACGTTCATATTAGTTCGTCAATAGGAACACAGCATTCACGGTGTTGACTAAGTATAATTGCAAGTTCACAGCTACCTACTAAAGATGACATTATCAGATCACAACAAACCAAAACAAGGAAATAAGAACAAACAAAAAAAAAATGCAATGCAACACGGACAACTCTTGATGCGCGTTCTTAGCTGTCAGTTTTCTTAAGAGAACCAATACTTGCTAAATATCCAAAACTGTGATTTCGTGGTAGCAGCGCTCTGCTAAAGTTGTCATGGTAACAAAATGCTCATGCATTCATGACCTAACCTTTGACGGCATATCGTAGTTGAGAAGTGTTAGAATATATGCAAGCAAGCTCCAGCTCACACGGATCATGATCCAACCACAAGAAATCCTACACGTCTACCAATTCATGAATCCAATGGTTCCAGCTGTGTTATGTTGTTAGTTTGTTAGATAATTAGTTATCTATTTTCTCTATAAATAGAATAGTTTGCATTGTAATTTCTCTAAGTTGAATGGATTACTATTATTCTTCCCTGCTGTAATAGCAGGTTCATTTCTTCTTCCTTTTTACTCTCTAGTTCTATGCTAGAAGAGAATTTGATATGGTATCAGAGTAAAGTGGCTTCCGTTCCCAGCTGCTTTCTTCTTCTTCTTTGATAAAGCTTCCTTGCATCTCCATGGCATAAGCTTACTTCATCAATTTTTCTTTACTCATCAATGATGATGATGTTTCCTCCAAATTGGAGTTCTTCTGTGGTTCTATCAATTTCAATGTCGAAGAAACCACCCGCAAATGCAATGGTACCAGCAGATTGTCTGGTACTCGGGTTCTCTGCCAAAGCAATTTCGGATTCCAGTTCTTCCCAGATTTGTTGAAGTTCTGGCTGCCCAGCAAAGCCCAGAAAACCTTACCTGGTTCCAGGGCACGGCTGATGTTGTAAGGCAATATCCACATTTTATTTTATTTTGAAGAACATGACGTTCTTGAATATCTCATCCTTGCCGAGGATCATTTGTACCGCATGGATTATGAGAAATTTGTCCAAGCTCAACAGAGAAATTTTGATATCGCAAGCAAACGTGATGAAAGAGCACCTGACCCAGCAACAGCAGATTTTGTATTGCAATTTTTTTTTTTGTTTTTTGATGATATTTCTTCTGCCTACCGTCAAGCAGATTTTTTCTTTTCTTCTTTTCATGTCCCAAACTTTAATCTTCAAGATGGTCCATAGTCCATCTTGAGGGGGGAGTGTTAGAATATATGCAAGCAAGCTCNTCAAGATGGTCCATAGTCCATCTTGAGGGGGGAGTGTTAGAATATATGCAAGCAAGCTCCAGCTCACACGGATCATGATCCAACCACGAGTGATTCTACACGTCTACCAGTTCATGAATCCAATGGTTCTAGCTGTAGAGTTAGTTAATTCAGTTTGTTAGTTGTTAGTTAGTTAGTTAGTCATTTCTTCTATAAATACACTTTGTATTCATTTTAATTCTCAAGTTGAATGGATTAATATTCTTCTTCCCTGCGGTAATAGCAGGTTCATTTCTTCTTCCTTTTTACTCTCTAGTTCTATGCTAGAAGAGAATTTGATAAGAAGTGTGTTGTTCCCTTTTCGGTTGCTCAATACACGATTAAATTTGTAATCATGACACACTGAGCAAAGAATTGAATCCAAAGTAAAATGAACCAAGTTGAATCAATTTCGAAGGATTAAAATTACAAAAATCATGATCAGCACTTCACAATTCGTATTCGGTAATTATCTTTCAAAAGGAGAGCATTAACATAAGAAATCGCCAGAATGTTAGCAATAAATGGCCTATATTGTTCTATCAAGAAACCCTTATATAGTTTTTACCTGTAAATCCTAATCAAATCAGGAAAATTTGGAGGTACGACTAATATACAAGGTTGGATACTATTAACAAGGATTGAGTTCTCGATCATCCAAGACACTGAATCTTCAGAACTCTAATCCTAAATGAATTCAATAGCAATTTTTAATTTCAACACATTCAATTCCACGGACGTGTAGATAAACACGGAACCAGAGCACGTATTCAGATTTAAAAATTGTCCAATTGAACTTCTAATATGATATTTTATTAATCATTTTCCTGGATTCAAAGCAATCAAATAGAGGTTGTACGCTCATCTAATAACAAGTATATACGCGATAAAATTCCTTGACGCGTATCCAATATATAAATCAATCGACATAAAAAAATAAAAATAAAAAACATAGTGATACTAAATGCAATTGATGAAAAAATCAATTAACGGAGACGCTTGTATATAGATTATACATAAATGTGTATATATGCAAGGGAATATACCTGATTATCTTCTGTACAGAGCAGATGGAAAGAGTGAGGACTGAGGACCGAGTAGCGATTGTGCACAGAGAGGTTTAGGAAAATTTTGCCGCCTTACTCTTTTAAGAATCCCTCCATTTTTTTTTTATTTGTTGTTCACGCGCTATTTCGCGAGTAGGAATAGGGTTTAGTGGATATAAAATACAAAAGGCTTAAGCTCCGTTTAATCTACATTATTATTTCATTAAAATGAAAAATATGACCATTATCTATCACATCAACATTTAAATTCAAATTTTATATCTTTTATATGGCCCCAATAACGACTATATTTTTCATTATCATTCAACAATAATTTGATTCAAACAGAGGTTTAATCCTTGCGGTCGGATTGGACGTTTTGGGCTCTTTGACTTTGCTAGGACTGGACATGATTCGATTCAATTTGATTCTCTTCATAATCGAACCGAATCAAAATTTTTGAGTATTTAATAAATGAAATTGTCGGGTTCAAATATAATTATGGAACCATTCGAGTTCGATTCTGTACCATAATTATTTTTTTAACATTTACAACAATACGACAAATACAACTAATAACATGTACATTTATAGCTTCGATGGGCAATTGGAGAGGGGAAGTCGGATTCGACAGTTGGCGGCTTCGATTGGACATGTAGATGGAGGTTTTCAATCTATCAAATGATTTGGGGTTGGTGGAACATACTTACCGAATGAAAGTATAAAATTGAAAAGGGAATGATAAAAACTTCAAGAGGTCTAGATCTTGGGCTAACAATGAAATTAATAATTGAGTCGAAAAATTAAAACAAAAAATTGAATTTAGAAATTGGGTTGGCCTGTGCTAATTAAGCATGGATTTGACTTGAGAGTTTGAGCATTAATCACTAAATTATGTAATTTTCTAATTTGTTTAGAAACAATAAAATAATTGAATTAATTCAATATGAAAAATTATTTAGATTCGATATTTTGGTTTTGGATCTAGAATCGAGTCGAACTCATCGGTTCTCTATTCAAATACACGTTCGGGTATTTAACTTATAAAGAATTGCTCGGTTCGATTCGGTTTGGGTCCGGGTTCAATTCGAAAATTTTGTCCAACCATAAGCTTTGCTTTTGACATGAGGGGGTGTTTTTACCAAGAATGACTCGGGACAAACTAGAACTGTATCGAACAAAGTGGTTCGATTCTGGTTAAGAATGGTTCGATTGCAAGTTGTGGAATCAAATGGAATGATTCTCAATCATAGATAGATAATCAAAAATGTTTTTGATTCAATATTAATAATACTTTTATATAAACATTTCCATTAAATTATAATTTATATCTACTATACCAAAAATTTTAGCGTTTAAAAAAAATAAGAAGAAGAAAATTTACGTAGCACGTTACTTTATTTTTGAAGGTTGAAAATATTGGACCGGACATCGATTTTGGTCCGATATTTTTCATAGAATCAATGATTTCATTTTCACAATTACCCTTAGAGATAAAAATGTTGGCGACACGAGCGAAATATATGTGTGGGTGAAAGGGTTGTTGTAAATTGAACAAACAAAAGGTAAAGTTTAATTTGCAGGAGCGTGATTAAACACTTAGTATAGTGATTGTGAATGTAATATGAAAACTACAAATGAAAACAAAATCAAAAATGGAAGAAGAAAAAGAAGAACAATCTGAGGCAAGGGATTTTCATTCTTTCCTTAAAACAAAATTGCCCCGCAACGGTGGCACTCGTCTCCCAAGATTCAACGGATTTAACTTGTGGTAGAAGTACTTCAAACCACAAGTTACGACGAACTTTCGACAGAGTTTATCTCTACAAAGAAGAAAGTGGTTTTGGAGTATTTTGAAAGTAATTTAATGTAATGCTCAATACAGATATGGTATGTGATGCAAAATGGGCGTCCAATGGGTCATATATATAGAGGATGAGAGGTTGTGAATGAAATGTCACGCCCCAAGCTCAGCAACACTTGTCAAAGGTTGTACCATTCACTTGTCGCTAGCCATCGCCTTGCTCGAACGATAAAAATAGAGACTTTTCGTTAGCTTATCGATAGCCTGTTGCTCGAGCGACAGTCCAACCATAAGCTAGCAACAGTCTTAGTTTCAGACGCTTCCTCTATTTTTCTTCTCAACTTTGGACCGCAATTTCTCATTCATTCAAAATTGATTTTGAGATTCCAAATATACCACGACGATCTACTCGATGAGTAGAACAAGTTGATCTATTTACATTTGTAATTTGACCATCGATCAAATCCGAATATTTGACCAAAAAATGTCACTTTTCCAAGTTTTTGGTTTTAACACTTATGGTTTTGCACCTCCCTGTAAGTCGGTGCCTACCGCTTACAGATGTTTGAGTATTCTTTTTCTTGAATCACAGTTAAAAGAAAGGATAATTCTTCTTGTACATCAAGGGAACCATAATGGTGTCCATAATGGATACATAGTTCCCCCCTATTGGAGGGTGTGGGGTGAAGTCATGTGTCCATTATGGACACCATTATAACTCCCTTGATCTACCACTAGCACTACTTTAAAAGAAATACATTAGATTCCAAATGGTCTTATAACATGTTAGTTTTTGAATTTGGCAACTTATTTTGTGTATCTTACGTTTTCATTTCTCTTCCACTCAAATGATATTTTGGGATGATTCTAGCATTATTCCCGGCGACATGATAAGACTTGAGACTAGGGGTGCAAATGAATCAGATATGAACCAGATAAGTCCATATCTTATCTGATCCGATAAAAGTAATTATTAAAATAAGAAAATATCTTATTACGTTTTTTTACGTCTAGATTTTGTCTATATTCGTCTAGCCCGAAACTTCCACGCTTTGCTACGCATTAAGCCTTTAATATACTGTGTACATGTGGATTCATTTTTTTTAAAATTATTATTATTTTTTTAATTTGATGACTTTTTTATTCTAAATTTCTTCATTTTCTCATTTATTTATTTTAATGACAAATAACTTGGCATAAAAATATTTAATCGACTCAATTATTTATAACAAATCAAATCGAATCGACCTATATACATATTTGATCAATTTAATTAACGGATTATCGAATTTGAATTTTGATCAAATTATCGGACCGAGATCATAAATACATCTCATATTAATTTCATCGGATTTAAATTGGATTCGAATTAAAATCTAATGCATTGACAACCCTACATGAGAGCCTACGAGCTATATGTTTCTTCATGTTTGAAGTTTTACATAACTCCTACACAATTATTTTCATGATTTGAATTTAATGTTTTAATTTTTGAGACCTCGTGTGTAATTTTTTCATCTTCAATATTTATGAGTTCTCATTAAACACTTGCCAAATTTGTTTGAAGGTGCAAATATAAATAAAAAGAAAAACTTTTGTTCAGAGGTCTAAACTTTTAACTTGTAGTGGTGCATACAAAAGTACTAAGTCACGGGATGCTTTAGGTCTTACTATGTCCATGTTTGAAACTCATTTTGAGAAAAAGAAAATTTTTTGAATAGTGATTGATGTGAAAATATGTGGTGAAAAAGTGATGAAATTTTTTTGATTTTTGTGTAATATTATTTTATTTGAAGAATGTGTGGTTGAAATGAAAAATAAAAATAAGAATGAGAAATTAATAGGTGTCAAACGGGGGCTATATTGGGTCAGATGAAAATGGCCACAACATATTGATGAACGAGTGCAAAAGGAATATGATTCAATTTTATTAATCTAAATGATTCATCTTCGTAAGAAGTACCAGACAAAATGGAGGGAGGCAAACGGGTCGAGTAATCGAGTTGCTCGTGTGCTTTACTTGTGCCAATGAGCCTGCTCATCTTAAGCTTGTTTTTTAGCTTAATCATTAATTTCTTAGGGTCCGTTTGATTGCAAGGGTGGAAAATGAGTGGAAAGAAAATGAATTCCAGGGAAAATATTACATAGAAATTATTTTTCAGGGAATTGTTAATTAAGTGTATTTGATTGGTATAATTTTCCACCTGGAAAATTTTAAAATTTTATGTCCGTTTGACTTTGTTTTACATGAAAGTTGTTTATAAAAGTGATAATTTTTT
>CAIGRO010088835.1:0-10527 GCA_903798355.1 Fraxinus baroniana | reverse complement strand
ACTACTTGCACAGCCCGCAAGTTAGTCCCAAGAAAAGAAGAAGAAAGAAAGAAGCTCCAGATTCTTGCAAGAGAAGAATAACCTCTTCTCTGTTTTAAGCTCTCTGCCTCTCTCTCTATCGGTTTTTTTTGCTGGTATTCTGCTGAGTTAATTAAATCACTGCTCACCAACATTTGGGTCAGGTTACTACTTGCTCACCCAAAAATAAAAGGTAACTGACTGCTCACTCATTTTTGTACAAAGTTACCCATTCATCACTCCATCCACCCACTTGGATAGAAAATCACACATGGCGGATGGAAATCCTACGTGGCCATTAACGATGTTAAAAATTAACACATGGACAGAAGTCACAGAACACATTCCTTCCAGCAAACACGTTTTTTCTCTTAAAAATTGGAATAATCGTTCTCCACCACCATCATCATCATTCATCCCCACCTCTACCTCCACCTCCACCTCCACCTCCACCTCCACCTCCACCGCCTTATCAGTTTTCACTTATCACAGTATAGTGTTGAATGAGAAACCTCTATCAATCCCAAAACCAGCCATCCAACTTTCCAAAACAGAGATTTGTAACTTTTCCTACTCAAATAATACTCACTCCATTTTTACTTTGCAAAATCTTGGCCTCTTTCACATAAATTAAATGCCTCCACATTTTCTGATTACCTGTAAAGAAATCTTAATTTTCTCTAAAAGAAGCTCAAAATTGAAATCTTAATTTTCTCTAAAAGAAGCTCAAATTTCCAGTTTTGAGCTCAATGACTACACAAACTTGAGATAAAAACAGAGCCCAGATGACAAATTTGCAGTCTTGCACAATTACAAAGAGATTTGCACTAAATGGACCGGAGAAAACCCACAAAAAATAAAGGGAAATTTCTTGAGAAAGAACAGAAAACTGGGCTGAAATTCTTAGTTTTAAGATCTGGGATTGTAATGAATCCCCATAACATTCTATTCGCCTTTATGCAAATGAGGCTTACCCTCTTCACACAGGTGCTTGAAGAAAACAGTTATGGCTGCTGCTGCTTCTTCTATATCCTCTTCCGACACCACTTTGGAGTGTAAAAAATAAAGGATTTTTTGTCCATGTGTCAATTTTCAACGGCCATGTAGGATTGTCTATGCCACGTGTAATTTTTTTCCTAAGTGGATGGATGGAATCAACATAAGTGATGGATGGGTAACTTTGTACAAAAATGAGTGAGCAATCAGTTACCTTTTATTTTTAGGTGAGCAAGTAGTAACCATGCCCAAATATTAGTGAGCATTGATTTAATTAACTCGTATTCTGCTGGTATATTAAAAAAAACTGATGCTACTAACCATAGTTACAACCTAACCATAGTTCAAAAAACAAAAAAAAAAAATGTTGACAAAACCAGTCAACACATTGAGACCGACTTACAATTAATTCTAGAAATTGCACTTACAAAATAGTAGTATATAGATTATAGATTGTAAATCCTGATAATATTGTATTTGAATAAATCATGATAATATTGTATTTGAAGTGTAAATATCTCTCTATATAGGATATGTTCTTTATCTTTTTCCAATTTTTTGACATATACTTTCACAGTAATGTTTTTAAAACAAAAGTGTGTAAATTAATTTCAGTAAACAGGGTATTTGAAGTTTAACAACTTTCTATGTACAAGTTGTTTTGTAAACTTCCTTACTATGAACTCTCATGTGACAACCTGTGAAAGTTATATGCCTCTTAAGATTGGTTCTTGATTCCACTGCATCACATCGAAACGAAAAAAGTTGCAAGAGAAATATTTGTTTGTTTACGATATTTCATAAAGCTATGACTGAGTTGCAAACTTTCAAGGATGTGGTCTCTCAGTAATTGGAACAGTATTCACTTCCTCTGAACACTTTTATTCCTTATCATTACCAACTTCAATGTATAATATTTTTCTCTCTTTTTTTATAGTCAGTGAAAGAAAGCTGCAAAGGAAATTACGTTCATGCAGATCCAAACAATGTTCTATGTCAGAGAAATCTTGAAAGGGTAGCAGAGGTGAGCATCGTTAAGTGCTTAACTTCACTCACTATCGTACATATCTCTATTGTTTCCTATGTTCTAAGAACAATCTGTGGTTTTTGATGTGTAGTGTCTCGATAGAATATATACATCACACATTTTAGAACCTTGGTGTTCATTGATTTCAAAGAAACGGGATTTGCTTTCATGGGATTCAAGTTTGGAAGAGGAAACCAAAGATCTCTTACGATCAATGAATCCTTTTAAAAGATCATGGTGTCGAGTAATATTCATTTCCTTTCACCAGCCCTTTCGTTTATAGACATTTTTGTACCAGATTGATGTAGTCAGTGTTTTAACGAGGTGCAGCCTGATAATTACGTGTACTCGTACATATGGGCTAATGATATATCTGTACAAAAAGCTCTTCATGTTTCTGAGGTATGCCAATCAATTGGGATGAAATACATTTTCAAAGTTCTCTTTTCTTTATGAGATCAAAATAGTGTGACGATGATAACCAACAGGGAACAATAAAGGAGTGGCTGAGATGTAACAGGAGCATGCCTATACGTCCAGGGAAGCAGCATGGATGTTATGTGTTCGATGTCCAAAGTACTGTGGAATACCACCGAAATTTCACCCATAAGCACTGTCGAGCTTTAATTTACAGGTGATATCCACCATTTTTATCTAACCCTGTTTTATACATAATTATCTGACTTCACCTCACCCCTGAATATAGTGTATTGCAAAGAACTACTAGCAAACCCCTCCATTTAGCATTCTGATATACACAAATGATACTGGTTTAAACCTCATTACTTTATTTTGTCTGCTTTATATATTGATTTCGCAGCGGAGATCACGACATGGTATTTCCCCACACAGGCACTGAAAAATGGATAGATTCGCTTAACTTGACTGTTCAAAGTGACTGGAAACCATGGTTTGTAGAAAGTCAAGTTGCAGGGTTAGTCCTTGAGAGTCCATCAGACATAAGCAATTTTTTTTTGCTTCGTTCAGTTAGAGGATTTTTTGTTTCTTTGCAGGTATACAGAGCAGTATTCACATAATGACTATCAGTTGACTTATGCAACTGTGAAGGTGAGAAATGTTCTGATTTTATAGTACTATAAATTTTACATTTTCGAGTAAAATATATTGTCCTGGAAAATTTGCCAAGAGTGCATCCGTAAATGGCGTTGTATATTCAACTGCCCTAGTGCTGATCATTTCTACTTTAAAAGATGTTGATTTTTTGCTGAGTTGTCTCGGCTTTCTTTGAATTCTGTTTGGACCTTTGTAGGGGGCTGGTCATACGGCGGCTGAACACAAGCCCGCGCAATGCTTTGCCATGGTTGATAGGTGGTTTTCTGAGCTTCCCCTTTAATTCACCGCAGCACAAATTAGTATTGAAGTTGATTCTAGTATTGGATGGAGAAAGTCAATGGTAGAGGCTACAAGCGAGGAAATCATCCATAGAGTTTGGAAGATCACGACCCTTTGAGTGTGTTTGATTATGTTGTGCTTCTTTGTATTTTGTCTGTCTAAAAGTCACTTTCTATGCAATGTGAAATCACATTTCCTGAATAAAGCGCATTAAGTTGTAATTTGCTATTGTGGTTGAATAAAGCGCACTTTTTTCTTCTTCGTGAATACTTTGTCTTCGTCATGCATCTCTTACTTCATCTACCGTAAACAAAAGGTCTAAATCTGTTAATCTAAAGGCGGAGTTTCCGACTGTGGTGAGTGCAGGTGGTTAGCGACTGTGAATTGGGGCCATTCTTTGTCTCTTTTACTTCATGACTAAGGGCCAATTAACAACTTGATATGTACAAGGGATAGGAGAAGAAAAAAATGTATTTTTTTTCCCTTTATGGTGCTTTTACTTTTTAAGACAAAACTCTAAATCAACTTTCTTAATAACACTGGTACAAACAACAACAATAATATGCAAGTACTGTAATAACTAAGAATGTTTCAAACCACCACACATTTTGGAGTGGTGAGGCTTTCATATATATACTGGTACAAATTGTACAATGGTGTAATTATACATAAATGTTGATTACAAAATATATGGAGAGAATTAGCTAAACAAGCTCCTATCATTAATATAATTGAGGGTCAAATGGATGCACATATGGAATGCCTTAGATTAAGGCTAAGGATCCTCAACACCCCCCGCAAGCTGAGCGTTGGATTGAACAGACGTGGAGCTTAGAGCGGCAAAAGTGAAAGAGAGGCCGAGGCACACTTTTGGTGAAGATATCAGCAACCTGTAGATGAGAGGGCACATACTGGATGCGAAGTTTGCCAGCAACAACAAGTTCACAAAGAAAATGGTAGTCTAACTCAACATGCTTGGTCCGCTTGTGAGAGACGGGGTTGGAGCTTAAGAAGATTGCACTTTTGTTGTCACAGAGGAGAAGAGGCTACTTCGGGAGAGAAATTCGAAGGTTACGAAGGAGATGCGTGAGCTAAAAAATTTCAGCGGCAGTGAAAGCGAGGGCATAATACTCAAACTCACAACTTGAGCGAGAAACAGCAGGTTGCTTCTTGGCACTCCAGGAAACCAAGTTGTCGCCAAGGTAAATAGAATAACCAGAGGTAGAGCGACGAGTGTCAGGACATCCTGCCCAGTCAGCATCAGAGTAAGCGACTAAAGCACCAGGAGCAACAGATGGATGAAAAGTGAGGCCAAAATGCAGTGTGCCCTTAACATAGCGAAGAATGCGCTTGACAGCAAGAAAATGGTCTTCAGTCGGGGAGTGCAGGTATTGACTAATAGAGTTTACTGCATAGGCAATATCAGGACACGTGATAGTCAAATACTGAAGAGCACCAACTAGTGATCGGTAAAGAGTAATGCTATCAAGAAGAGAGGAGTTGTTGCCTGTAAGAATGATGTCATCAACATAAAGGAGCAAATAAATAATGTCAGATTGCCTGTGGAAGACAAAAAGTGACGTGTCAGCACGACTGCAATAAAAGCCAAGTTGATGGAGAAAGGAGCTGAATCGTTGAAACCATGCACGAGGAGCCTATTTGAGACCATAAAGAGCTTTCTTCAACTGACAGGCATGATTGGGGAAGCGAGGGTCAATATACCCGGGAGGTTGTTCCATATAGACATGTTCAATAAGATAACCATTAAGAAATGCATTCTTGACATCAAGTTGGCGGAGAGGCCATTTGTTGGTCACAGCAAGAGAAAGAACAACACGAACAGTAGTAGCTTTGATAACAGGGCTGAATGTGTCAGTATAGTCTAGACCAGGCACCTGTGTATAGCCTTTGGCAACAAGGCAAGCTTTGAGACGCTCGATAGATCCATCGGGCAAGTATTTGGTTCGAAACACCCATTTGGAACCCACAATGTTGGTGTTGGCAGGTCGAGGAACCAAAATCCATGTACGATTATTTTGCAGAGCTTGAATTTCTTCATCCATTGCAGCGAGCCAAGCAGGATTCTTAACAGCAGATTTGAATCCTTTGGGCTCAGTGGATGCAAGTAGAGCAGAGAAAAGGCCGGATGGTCCCAAGATAGCAAGATTTGCCGGGTGGCGAGGTTTGAAAATACTATCTTTAGCTCGTGTAAGCATGGGATGAGAAGCTAGCGAAGTAGCTGCAACAGGAGTAGTGACATGCGGCTCAGTGGGGAGCTCAAGAGAAGCAGGGCTTGGATCTGAGGGCAGCAAAGATGGACCTGCAAGAGAATCATTTGCCTGCAAAGACTCATCCGCTGTATCAGTACAAATACCACATGGGTTAGATCCGGATTGTGTAATATGCTGGGAATGGGGTGCTGGCGAAGATGGAAGCATGTCTGTAGGGGGAAGGCTAGGTTCCAGAAAGTTTGAAAATTGGATGGAGGAAATGGGTTGAGCCTGGGAGGTATTGAGAAAGGGAAAGTGGGTCTCATCAAATTGAGCATGTCGAGTGATATATACCCTAGAGGTGGTAGGGTCAAGACAACGAAACCCTTTGTAAGAGGTGCTGTAACCCAAAAAAATACAAGGAATGCTACGAGGGGAAAATTTGTTAGGCATATAATCACGTAAACAAGGATAAACACGACAACCAAATGGATGAAAATTTTCATAATTTGGAGAGGAACCATATAGAAGCTCGAAAGGGGACTTACCTCCAAAAAGTGGTGTGGGCAAACGGTTGATGATGTAAGCTGCAGTGCTAAAGGCATCAACCCAAAATCAAGGAGAAGTATAGGAATGAAAAAGCAGGGCCAAACCAGTCTCAGTAACATGACGGTGTTTTCTCTCCGCCCGACCATTTTGGGCGGGAGTATATGGATAAGAGAGTTGATGATGAATGCCACAGGTACGAAGATGAGCTTTAAAGCAGTTGCTAGTAAATTATGCACCACCATCACTTTGAAAAATCTTGATACGAGCAGAATGTTGATTTTCCACAAATTTTTGAAATTGGATGAAGGTATCATAGAAGTCAGATTTTAATTTTAATGGATAAAGCCAAGTAAAGCGAGAATAATCATCAATGAATAAAACATAATACGCAAAACCCAAATTTGTTTTCACGAGTGAAGGACCCCAGATTTCGCAATGAATAAGATCTAAAACATTAGAGGATCTATGTTCATTACGAGAATAAGGCAAACGGTGATTCTTCGCAAGTTGGCATGTATCACATGATTTGGGAGATGGCAATAAGGATGTAAGATAAAGCTGACCTTTTTATTTAAAAAGGAGGTAATAGAATGATTTACATGTCCAAGGCGAGCATGCCATAAATCGTATGAAGCATGAAGAGATTTATTTTTAAAGACAGAAATAAAAGCGGAATTTCCGCGCTCTAGCACATATAAGCCTCTATCTCGTCTACCGGTTGCCACCACCCTTCCCGTTTGGCGATTCTGAATAGTGAAACAATTATTAGTAAATGTAACGGATAATGGAAAATCATGTGTTAATTTACTAATGGACAAAAGATTTTTAGTGAGGTGAGGGACAACCAAAACATCTAAGAGATGAAGATTTGGGGAAAGGGGAAATTTTACCGGTGTGAGTAATGGGTAGGGACGCACCATTTCCTACAATTACACAATCCTTACCCGTGTAGGCCGTGGTCTGATCAAAAATAGATTGGACTGGAGTCATATGGGCCGAAGCCCCTGTGTCCAAGAACCAATCTGAAGCTTCACTTCCAGAAACAGAGCATGAAGCGTTGAAGGCTTCTACAAGGTGTGCCGATGAGTTATGTTGAGGCCGAACAAAGCGTTGCTTGCACCGATTAGCATAGTGGCCTTCCAAATGGCAAATTTGGCACTGTGGTAGACGGCGACCTCGAGTGGATTGGGCACGGCCCTGTCCATGATTGAAAAAACCAAGAATGGGGCCATTTCCGTGGCCACGTCTGAAGCGAGACGAGCCACCCCCACATTGAGAAGAGTTTCGATTAGCAGTGAATGCTGCAGCTGAAGGTGCCGAAGTCTCAAGAGACTTTTGAAAGAGTTCAAAACTCTCAGCCTTAGACACAAGATCCGGGAAGCAGGGGAGAGGTGTTTGTGCCATTTGGGCAGTAGAGAAACTGGAGAAATCGGGTCCTAGACCACGAAGAAACCAGTGGACTTTGTTGGTTCCATCAACCGGGCGTCCGATGGCATGGAGCTGGTCGCATAGGGTCTTGAAGGCACGAGCGTAGACAGTGACTGGACGGGTGCCACGCTTCATCAGTTGGAGGTCATCTTTGAGGCGTAGTTCACGAGCTTTGGAGCGTTGATTGAAGGTATTTTCGAGGGCGGTCCAGACCTCACGGGATGTGGAGAGGCCGACGGCTTCAGCCATGGCTTCCTCTGTGAGAGAGGAGAGGAGAAGGCTTAGTAGGCGCTGATCAGTGGCTTTCCATGCCAAGTGTTTGTCATTTGGTGTCTGAGAGGTGGGAGGATCACATGGAGGTGGTGGCACAAGCGTACCGTCCACGTGACCTAGCAGACCTTGGCTCTCGAGAAGTGGAAGGAGTTGGCTTTTCCATAAGAGGTAGTTGGAGGAAGAGAGTTTGATGGTAACCATGTGAATCATGGTGTTGAAGGGAAGGAGGGCAGAAGAATAATCAGAGGCCATTGAGGATCGTGGGATGTTAATCCAGGTATGCTCTGATACCATAAGAATGTTTGAAACCACCACACATTTTGGAGTGGTGAGGCTTTCATATATATACTGGTACAAATTGTACAATGGTGTAATTATACATAAATGTTGATTACAAAATATATGGAGAGAATTAGCTAAACAAGCTCTTGTCATTAATATAATTGAGGGTCAAATGGATGCACATATGGAATGCCTTAGATTAAGGCTGAGGATCCTCAACAATAACAAGAAAAGTAATTTTCAAAAAAAACTACAAAGAAAGAAGTAAATATGAAACAATCCATAAGTAATGTGTGATTTCCTATTTTTTATTCTCCCAAGGCCTGATGGACAAAACAATGATCAAGATGATGATCAACAACAGAATGATCCCAAAACAAGTCCATTTTCTGGTTTTCTTCTGGTGTTTCCTAGCCACCTCCAGCTGATGAGTTCCTCCTCTAACAAAGGAATTGGCTCGAATCACATGGCTCTCAATGTCATCTAATTGCTCACCCTTGCTCTGAACCAAAACAGCCATGTCCATGAAAACTTGGTGCAATTCCCTCAGATTCTTCTCCATTTCCTTCACTGCATCGTGCCTTTCTTGAATCCCCATTATAGTGTCCATTACCTGTCCTCTGCCCTGTTCCTGTATCGCCTTTTGGAGAAAAGTTTCGCTTTCACCTGTTTCAATTAGATTATCAAGGATTTTTTCATCTGGGTTTTCCCCTGTAACTGTGTAGGACCTTCTCTGAACTGTTTCGCTGTACTCGGAGTTCATCTTCTGTCTTAGGTCATTGAATCGGTTCATTATATCCTGAAGTTTTTTCCTCAGCCCGTTAACGACGGAGGTTCTTGTCCGATCCGACGAGCTCCCGGGTCCACAACCCGGGATGCTCCGATTAGCAGCGTTGGCTCTATCCAAAGCCACTTAAATTGATCGAGGATCAAAGACAAAGGAGAAAGCAAGAGAAATTCTTAAATTGCATGCAAGAGCATGGAGGAATTCTTCATGCATACCCACGCATTTGTTAGCTTCATACCCATCTTGAGGTGGAATCATAATTAGGAAAGTAGAAATAACTAATTTAGTTGCATAAACTTATGTTTATATAATTAAAATTTTAGGCCAAAATGCTGTCCACAGTCCATATAGAATTCAATTTTATAAAGAAATATTGTATTAACTCTTTGGAAAGTGGAGTTTTAATGGGAAAGGTTCAGCTTCTTGTTTTCTTCCCTGCATCAATTTTTTATTTTTTCATTTGTCATTTAAAGATTGACTTAACGACTTAATTGGAATGAAATCGAGTCGAGGTCAATCAATTTTGATTTTTTTTTCATTGTAAATTTGTTATTTATGTTTCATATCAACTGATTATTTGTAAAATGAACGAAGTTTGATTAAGTTTTAGCTAGCCAGTTGAGAGATATCTATTGAGGTTTAGTTATTGTTCTTGAGTTGAATTTCTGCTATTTTATCTTACTTCTAGCTCTAACTATGAATGAAAATGTATACTTCCTTATTTAGCCCATGTTTGGTTCGATTAATTAATCGAATTAAATTTTAAGTCAGATGTAACAATTAGTATTAAATACACATTTTACGGGAACCACAACTTTTCAACTACACACATTTCATTCACTTTTATCAAATTATACTGAAAAATTGATTTTAATCTCAACTAAACCAAACAGAGGCGTAATGTTATCATTTATATTTTTACTTTCTCCTTGTGACAAGAAAAATGGCTTTAACAACAGGGTTGTGCTACAGGTACAAAATGGTGTACAAAGGGTATCCAAAATAGCCACTTGGGCGCCCCCTATTGGAGGGTCGGCTGGGGGCCGCCCCCTATTGGAGGGTCGGCTGTGGGCCCAGCCGACCCTCCAATAGGGGGCGGCCAAGTGGCTATTTTGTATACCATTTTGTACAAGAAACATTATCCTTAACAACATGCACATGTACGGATGTACGTTACCATCTTTGATATCAAAAAGTAGACGGATATGACAACAGACAATGCATGTTACTAAAGATAGAAAGTGCATTTGGTGGTTAAAGATTGGTTTGTGAGAAATTGGGGCAACAGTTTGTGCCTTTCTTCTCCTCTTTGTGAGCCAAGTGAAGCAATCGCCTCTTTCTTCTCCTCTTCTTTTTGTGAGCTACTTTATTATTCTTTGTCCGTTTGAGAAGGCTCTTTGTGAGCAACTCATTTTGGACAACCTTCATGGTATTGTTTGATTAAGCTTAAAGTTTGAAGTAACCAAGGACGGAGCTGGGGGCAGGGGGGCCACCATCCCCCCAACATTGTCCGCTGGTCTGCTATTTCTAATTAATTTGTAATCGATTTTTCAGTTTCGCCCCCCCAACATTTTGAAATTTTTTTTCCCTTAATAAATATTGTC
>CAIGRO010088815.1:4195-21441 GCA_903798355.1 Fraxinus baroniana | reverse complement strand
TTGGATACTAGATAGATAAAAGAATCTTTAAAAATATGCTAATAGAAAATATAAACCATATGCAACAACTTTCATCGAATCATCAAATGCTTCCACTTCATCTAAATATTAGCGTAGCACTATGTTTACATTCTTAATTTACAACCAATTTTTTCCGCATATACAAGTTTCAACTATCCTTTCACCTAGTAAACTCCTAAAGGAATCAAATATCCGACCTCCAGTAAGAAAGCAGACTCAGAAACAACTGTAGAAATTTGAATTCTGAAGAGAAAATGAGTTTTTAAAAGATTAGGTTAGTCTTAAGATTATTATATATAAATTAAGATTATTTGGTAATAATAATATATATGTAATAGAAAATTATAAATTGAAAAAAACACATACAAATGATAAAATTATTGAATTTTGCATATTTANGGTCTGGTTTGGTTTTAAATCGCAATTAAAATTCTCAAATCCAAACCAAACCGTTGGTTTGGTTAAAAACCATTTCGTTGATAGGTCCACGTGACACCAAACCGATGGTTTCTAAAATACGATTTCGGTTCGATTTTTCAGTTTGACGATTTTTGCTTTCAGCCCTAGTTGGGGGGAAACAATTTCCAAGTAAAATTTGTTTATCAAACAAGAAAAAATATGAAAAATGGAAAATATTTTCAATTTTCCATGGAAAATTATAGATATCAAACGGACTATGTACCTAAGAGTATCTCCAAGAGTCTCTTTATTTTTAAAGAGTATATTCTATCATTTGGAGATCATCTATAAATTTAGAGAGTTAAAATTTTGAAATACTCCAACAAACTTTTTATATTTAACACTTAATTTTACTATTCCCAAAAAATAATTAGTGTTTTTCTTTATCTTTTATTTTAACTAGCTTTTATTTAGATTATTTTATTGTTTTCCTACATTGAAAATTGAAACACTGTGAATGCATTTAATTGTAGAGAGTGAGTTTGACTCTCCAAATTTAAAGAGCCAAACCCACTATCTAAATGAAAATGTTGATTTAACGAGTCTCTTGGAGCGTGATTTTAAATGTTAACGCTTTAAAATAGAGAACATCTCATGTCTAAAGAGTTTATCGAAGATGCTTTAAGAGATTAATATGTCAAAAAAAATTACTGTTTAATGCTGTCTCTGTGTCTTGCTCTCAGCGACACGCGCCACATGGGTGTAAGCGGTTCGATTTTATCGATTTTTGACAAATTTTCAAACTAAACCGCTTAAATCGGTTTGAGAAAAATTTAAACCTAAACCAAACCATTTTGAACGGTTTGAAAAAAACTCAAACATAAATCTAACGGTTTGGTCCGATTTTAAACCGTCGGTTTCTCCGTATATTTTTTGTCTGACTACTTTTATGATATTAATTTATTGTTTTCTATCTCTTGTGTGGGACCCAATAACGGCTATATTTTTTATTCTCATTTTACGATAATATCTTACTAGCAATAAATCTAAAACAAACTAAATATATCTACTACAAATTTAAATACCAACTAAATCAAAGTGAAATCACAATAAACTGAAATATAGTTTTTTGTTTGCCATTTTAGACTAAGACGCTACGATAACGTTACAATATAAGTCTACTAAACTAAATATAAAGCCGAAAAAACATAATGATGTTCAACAAGACCTCGTGTTCATCATATTTGAAAAATAAAACTACTGATTAGACAGAGAGAATAACCAACCATAATAATAAATCAATTATTTATAATATCTAAACATAACAATTACACAATCTTACCGTTGTATATTGTTACGAATTCAATTTGTCACATATACTCAAACATCAATCGTTGTCACACATGATTCATAGTCTCCATTGTCAAACAAGCATTCGTTACATTATCATAGTATTAGATACTAGATATACTTCATCTAAATATTAGTGCAACACTATAGGTTCATTCTTAATTTGCAACCAATTCTTTCCACATATACAAGTCTCAACCATCCTTGCACCTAAAGCAATTAAGTATCCGACCTCCAGTTGAGAATGCAGACTAAAAAACAATTGTAGAAATTTGAATTTTGAAGAGGAAAATGATTTTTGATAGATTAAATTGGTCTTGAGATTATTAGATATAAATTAAAATTATTTGGTAATAATAATATATATGTAATAGAAAATTATAAATTGACAAAAATACAAGCAAATGACAAAACTATTGAATTTTACATATTTGGATGAATTTTAAAAAAATTTCATTATTTTTATTTTTATATATTTTTTCGTCGGTTCGATTTGGTTTTAAACCGCAATTAAAATTCTCAAACCTAAACCAAACCATTTTTGACCAGTTTGATTTGGTTCGGTTCGGTTCGGTTCAAAATTATTTTGTTGACGGGTCCACGTGGCGCCAATCGACAATTCGTAAAATGCAGTTTCCATTTAATTTTTCGATTTGACGATTTTTAACTTACAGCCCCAGCGCCACCACTATGCAAGATGAAGAGTAGGCAGACGCGCGCGACACATAGGATTCCCACCTCCCAAAGAGCCGGTCTAGGGAAGTTTGTTACACCAACAAATTAAAAAAATAAAAATAAATAAATAACAAAAAAAATAAAAAACTCATATACCCAGCAGTAAGTTCTTCTTCTTCTTCTTCTTCTTCTTCATCATCATCATCTTTCTATTCTCTTTCTCTCACTAAACGCAGTGTTGCAATGGTTCCCGCCACTCCCCTTTCCTAATAAAACCCTCACTCTACTTTCCTTTTCAGGTAAATTCGCCGATTAGTCATGGAGTTTATCTGTAATCAGAAAAAAAGTTATGATTTTGTTAATTTTCTGACCTTTTTTATTTGATCGGTGGATCTGCGTAGGGATAACTTGTTACTATACCCCTTGGAGAAGCGGTTTGTGTTCATAGTTTAGAATTTATGTCCCAGAATCAATCAAGGGCTGAAGGGAACCAGTCTGCGCAGAACAGGAAATTCAACCGATCCAGTAGCTCTAATCAACAGCGCCGCTTATCAGGAAACGGCTCTAATAAGGGCGGAGGAGCTGCCGCCCTTTCCTCCAGTGGCAGGTACTCCCAAATATTTTTCAAAGTTAAATGAAAACTAGGTTTCTTTTATCTACATGTAAGGGGACTTGTATGGCCTGAGCGTTGTTTTGTTTAATTTATACGCTCAATCTAGGGCTGTGTTTGTTTTAAGTTTCTATTCTATGATGGATGAAAATGGGGTTTTTTTTTTAATTTTTTTTTGAGAATGTAGTTTTAAGAAGTATAATAACAATGCAAAAGGAGGGCAATCTAGGGCAGGAACAGTAAGTTCAGATTCCGTTTCTTCATCCGAAGCTCGTGCTATACAGAATGGTGGTAATGAACGGCAGCAGAACAGTGGTATGTGATGAGATTCCTTTTCCAGTTAAACCTTATTTAAATTTTTTTGGAATAACGTTGGTTGAAGTGATTTTTGTTTCTTATTTTCCCGGTCTGCTACAATTTTCTGATACATTGCAATTTTCTTCCTTCTATTGGGGTTTGCTGTAGGAATATACAATGCACCAGTTTCAAGTACAAGTGCAAGTTTCAAGCCCGCCAATGCCTCACCTCAAAAAATCACCCAAGCTGTTCCTAGAGGTCCTTCTTCAAATGTTTCTACTGTTCAGTCTCATGTTTCGACTGCCAGTTCTGATTTCAAAGCCCCTGCAATACCTGCAAAGGGTATGACAAACTGTTTTTCACACTCATTTCTAGCTGTGGTAGTAATTTTTGTTTCTCTGTGGATACCGAGACACTTCATTTATCGTATATTACTGTAATTAAAGTGTGCGGTTTTTATTGTCCATAATTGTAAATGTTAGTTTTATGATTTTTTGGTCTGCAGGAGATACATCTGAGTCATTTCCCCTACAATTTGGGTCCATAAGTCCTGGTTTTATGAATGGAATTCAGGTAAATGTCACTGCATGAAGAGCAATGTGCTCTGTTTTTCCTTTCTTTTCTCATGTCATTTCTTGTATTCTCTTTCCTAAGGACGGAAGGTTTTTACTGTTGTGTTTTTAGATACCTGCTCGAACAAGCTCTGCCCGTGGTTTAAACCTACTCGTGAAAAAGGATCAGGTTTGTGGTTTGTGTTTTTGTTTTAGTTTTATCTGGTTTTTTAGCTGGCATAGCATAGAGTTGCTTTTATCTGCTAAGAGATTAGCCACACTCTTGTCATTTTCTTGAGCTAGAAAGATTAAAACAAAATAATATTTTACTGGAAAAGAAGAGTAAGTTTATGAATGGAAAAGGATACTGTGAGGATATTAATCATTTAATCTTCTCATTCGGATGATGGAAGGAAAAGGAAGACTGCTACTAGAAAAAAAGGAAGAAAACTGAAATTAAATTCTTCTGCTTCCTGTCTCTTCTCTCTACTCTCCAAATAGAGAAGTGAGAACTCCTCCCTTTCCTTCTGTCATTTCTGTCTGTATGAAGTCTGAACAGTCCGTTAGATCTGCTGCTGCACGCTTTTATTTAGGCTTCAATTTATGGTAGTAGCCAGTAGCATCTCGAAAAGTATCCTTCTATGTGCAAAATCTTTGATGAACATGAGATGCATTTTTAAGTTGACAACCACCATACAAGCATCTTTTGACAATCAATGCTTAGTTGTTGTTAGTGGACCTAGTTGTTTCTGTATTCCTGATTTATCCCATAGTTCTATTCACATTATATGCCATGGTAATGTAGCAGTTATTTAATTTTGTCACCCACTGAAGTTTGGTGGTGGCTTTCGTGATTCTTTTCTTACAGACTCATCATGACTCTGTAAGAGCTACTCCTGCAATGCCTACTCCATCCATACCCAAACAGCAATTGCCAAAGAAGGATGCAGGGGTTTCTGACCAACCTAATGCTGGTGAATCTCAGTCAGTGTCCAAATTGAAGAGGGATGCTCAAGTTTCATCTCCTTTGAACCAAGTTCAGAGGCCTTCTGTACATCCTGTGCCTGGGATGTCCATGCATATACCGTTTCACCAGCCACACGTTCCAGTTCAATTTGGTGGCCCCAATCCCCAAATTCAGTCCCAAGCCTTGACAGGCATATCATTGCCAATGTCAATACCTAAGGCTTTACCTTTGGGAAATTCTCCAGTGCAGCAGCCAATGTTTGTTTCAGGTCGTCCGCCACACCCTATGCAGTCTCAAGGAATGATGCATCATGGACAGAGCTTGAACTTTTCATCTGCAATGGGTCCTCAGCTTCCTCATTTAGGTAACATGGGAATTAATATGGTCCAACAATTTCCTCTGCAGCAGGCAGGAAAATATGCTAGTCCTCGTAGAATTGTAAAGATTACTCATCCAGAGACTCATGAAGAATTGAGACTTGATGGATCACCTGTTCCGAGGTCAAATCCTAATGTGCCACCTCAAGCACAACCTATTCCATCATTTTCACCTAATCATCCAATGAACTATTATCCTAACTCTTATAATTCCAGTTCTGTCTTTTTTCCTGCTCCTAACTCTGTTCCTATGAACAGTACCCAAGCTCCTCCTCATCTACCAAGGTTCTATAATCAAGTTAAGGTCAGTGAGTTATTCCTTTTGATACAATCCATGCCTTTGACATGGCATTGCACAGGTTTGGGATGTTTAAATGTTGATTATGTAATAACCTAACCTTTTTGCCTCGTTAATTTTCAGCAGGTGACAGTGAAACCACCGGGCGCGTCTCATGGTGAGAAAGACCCATCGCCATCTGCAAGTTTGCCTTCTGTTGGAAAGGGAGAATATTTGAAACCTTCGAGGCCACATGGAGAACATTCAGTTGGTCCACAGAAAGGAGTTGAGTCTTCATCGTCAATTTCTTTGCAGCAATCGAAGCCTGGTTTAGGAACATCATCTACAACAGTTCCCATGGCAAGTGAAGTACCTGCTGCAGTGTCAGGTCCTGTCGCTGTGGAGAGTGCATTGCTCAGTACTTCGTCTTCTGTTATGGGCACAATTGATGTTTCAGCATCATCATCAGCCAACTCTGCTGAAGAAGCTGAAAAGGAAGCAGTTGTTGGGCCTGTATCCATTAAAGATAAACAGAAAAAAAGGGCCAACGGACACCAGCTGGATCAAGTATATTATTGCTTGTTTGTTAATCCAATTATATATAGATCCCTCAATGAGCGAGTTTACCATTGTCTCTGTAAGCTTAATTTTGCATTATTTACAGGTTGGTAAGCAATCTTCCTCTGTTTCAAGTTTGCCTTCTCAATTGCGAAAACCTGAACCTGGGGAAGCTAAAGTCACTTCATTGGGAGCTAGCCTGGTATTGGAAGCTGCAAAAGAGTCATCGTCGGTACCTACTGTGGCAGCCTCGGAGTCTGTGGAAGGCAATACAAGTGAGTCGTCTGAAGTATTGGGCATAGAATCTACAATGAGCAGGCAATCAAGGCCTGAGAAAGTGGGGATAAAGGAACAAGGGGTGGTAAAAAATTCTGAGAGTTCCAAACCTGATAAGTGTAGTTTGGAGACATCTTTGAAGTCTCTCTCCTTAAAACATTCAGAAATCTTTGGGAATAATAAAGAGAGCTCTTCTCAGGAGGTAACATCCACCAGTTGCGGAGGTTGTTCGGTCAAAACTGCAGAGGAAAAGCTGGAAGAATCTTCGCGTTGTTGCTTTGATGACGCTAGAGTGGCAGATGATTTAGTTACACCTACTTTGGTACTGGATGGTGCAAATGCCGAGAGTTCTGTTTCAGTGACAGGTGTATCTGCTCCTTATGATGGAACCTGTACTTTAGATGCTTCTTTTAGTGGGCCAGATAGCATAGATCCTAAAGAAACCACTGTTACAAACTCTGCCACATCAAGCCAAGAGTTTGCTCCCATTTTAATTCCATCTCCTTCTGCGGGTGTTCTGAAACTTGAAAATGAAGATACTGATAATAATAGTAGTGGCTTGCTTCCTTTGCCACCAGGTTTCCAGGTGAAAGCCTTGTCAGAGCCTGTGGCAAGAAGTGCTATGACTAGAGCGACGAAGAAAAAAAAAGATTTATATCGAAAAGCTGAAGCTGCTGGTACAAGTTCTGATCTTTATATGGCATATAAGGGTCCTGAGGAAAAGAAAGAAAATATAACTTCTGCAGAAAGTGCAGAAAACACTGTAAGTGAGGGTACGAAGCAGACATCGAACAATGTGACTCTGAATAATGTTACGTCAAATGTGAAACCTTCTCTGATTAAGGCAGAGCCAGATGATTGGGAAGATGTTGCGGACATCTCCACTCCGAAGTTAGATACTATAAAGAATAAAAATGAGATTAATGGTGCAGAAGACAATGTATTGACGACTAAAAAATATTCCCGCGATTTCCTCCTAAAGTTTGCAGCACAATGCACCAATCTCCCTGAGGGTTTTGAAGTCACTACTGACATAGACGATGCATTGCTGGTTTCAGGTGACAGTGTTTTATGTGAGTCATACCCTAGTCCTGGACGAAATATTGAAAGGTCAATTGGGGGATCTAGATCAGATCATCGTGGAAATGCCATGGGAGGTGATGACAAATGGAATAAATCACCAGGGCCTCTTATGTCAGTTCGAGGTGATCTGCAGATGGATTTTGGTTATTTAGGCAATGTGGGGTTTCGACCTGGACAAGGTGGTAATTATGGTGTTCTGAGGAATCCACGCCCGCAGGCACCTGGTCAATATGCTGGGGGCATCTTTCCTGGGCCTACTCAGTCCCCAGGTATGCAGGGAGGTGTGCAAAGAAATAACTCTGATTCTGAACGGTGGCTGCGTGGAACTGCTTTCCAGAAGGGTTTTGGTTTAATGCCTTCTCCTCAGACACCATTACAGGTGATGCACAAAGCTGAGAAGAAATATGAAGTAGGTAAAGTGACGGATGAGGAAGCAGCAAAGCAGAGGCAGTTGAAAGCTATCCTAAACAAGCTTACTCCCCAGAACTTTGAAAAACTATTTGAGCAAGTTAAGCACGTCAGCATTGACAATGTTATTACGCTCTCTGGTGTGATCTCACAGATATTTGATAAAGCTCTTACGGAACCCACCTTCTGCGAGATGTATGCTAACTTCTGCTTTCACCTTGCTGCGGAGTTACCTGTTCTGAGCATTGAAAATGAAAGAATCACTTTCAAGAGATTACTCTTGAACAAGTGTCAGATAGAATTTGAGAGAGGAGAAAGAGAAGAAGAGGAAGCAAATAAAGCTGATGAGGAAGGCGAGGCTAAACAGTCAGAAGGGGAAAGAGAGGAGAAGAGACTCAGGGCACGAAGACGCATGTTGGGTAATATAAGATTAATTGGAGAACTATACAAGAAAAGAATGCTTACGGAGAGAATAATGCACGAGTGCATAAAGAAGTTGTTGGGTCAGTATCAGAATCCTGATGAAGAAGATGTTGAAGCATTATGCAAATTGATGAGCACAATAGGTGAGATAATAGATCATTCCAAAGCAAAGGAGCACATGGATGCTTATTTTGACATTATGGCGCAGTTGTCAAATAACATGAAACTGTCTTCCAGGGTAAGATTCATGCTTAAAGATGCAATTGATCTGAGAAAGAATAAGTGGCAGCAGAGGAGGAAAGTTGAAGGCCCAAAAAGGATTGAGGAGGTGCATAGAGATGCCGCACTAGAACGGCAGACGCAAGCTAGCAGGCTTGCTCGTGCTCCGAGTATTGGAACATCTGTTAGAAGAGGTCCATCTATGGATTTTGCTCCCAGAGGTTCTAATATGTTTTCTCCGAGTTCCCAGATGGGTGGTTTCCGTGCTGTTCCCCAACAGATCCGTGGTTATGTTTCACAGGATGCACGGTTGGAGGAGAGACATTCCTTTGAGAACAGGACCATGCCTTTTCCTTTGCCTCAAAGACCCCTTGGAGATGATTCGATAACCCTTGGGCCCCAAGGTGGTCTTGCTAGGGGAATGGCTTTCAGAGGGCAGCCAACAGCACCCAGCATTCATTTGGCTGAGACGTTAAGTTCAGGAGATGCACCAAGAGTGGGATCTGGTCTAAATGGATTCAGTTCTATGCCTGAACGGACAACTTATGGTAATAGAGAAGATCTCATGCCAAAACACATGCCTGTCAGGTTTGCTAGTCAGACTATTTACGATCAATCACATCAACAAGAGCGGAATGTGACCTACGAGAATAGAGATATTAGAAATATAGATCGCAACTTTGATAGATCTCTTGCATCTTCACCTACACAGGGTGGGCCAATTAATTCGACTCAGGCGTTGCCAGAAAAGAGCTTGCATGAAAAGTCCATGGCTGCAGTTAAAGAATTCTACAGGTATTATTTTGTCTCATGCTAGACATTGCATAGTTGTCTTGTAATGTTTAAACTTTAGACTACATACATACACATTAATAAGAAAGGAAGACTAATCAAAAAGGAAAATACATGCTTACATGATAATCACTCCTTCCTTTAGCCTCTAGTAATAGTGAATGGAAGATGCTAAATTGTTCAATTTCTTGTTTCTCTCTCATACCATGTCGTTGGATCAAGTCAATAATGACCTCCTTTGTGGACTAATTTCTTCCTTTCATTGCTTCAGCATCTTCATGTTTGTGTCAAAGAAGTAATATAGAGGTTGGTTGTGGGGTCTATAGTTCTATAGTTGACCAAAAGATTCCTTTGGATGTATGCTTAATTAAGTTCAATGGACAAATTTAACCTTCATGTCTGAGAAATTATCTGACATTATGCTATATTTAATTGCAACTATATTGATAATATTGTTCACAATCAAAACTGCTATAGTTTGGGGAGTAGGGTTGTACAATCAAAACTCCCGAGTAATTGGCTATCTCATTCTAGGATTTTCTGCAATTTTTAAAGATGCAACATGAAATTTTGAAAAGCCTTCGTATTTTGACATTTTCCTTTTGACATGTTCAATCGGTTGTATTATCATTTTGGTATTCTGAAGTTTTTAAACTTGTGGCCTTATAATTATTACCATCAAAATGCATTTGGATTTGCCTATGGAAGAGAAAATATGGAAGTATATCATCAGCTTATCAAGCAATGTAAATTGAAGGATGATGTTGACCTCAAAATTCGGCTAAGTAAATAGCCAACAAATTTGACCACTTTTTGGTCCACCTAGGTGTTCACTTGCACGCTGAAACACACCTTAGGGTGCAAAGGCTACTATCCTAGTAAAAGTTCGACTATCGTTTGCACTTCGAAGATCAAGTCAATTGTTGAAATGAGATAGAATAAGTGAAAAGAGATAGAATAATGTGGGGCTTAGGCTAGTGTATAGATCGTCATACCATGAGTGTAAATGGACTCGTCCATATATAGAGCAAGGGAAATGGGCTATTGAATCGAGCCAAAGTCCAAGAACAGGTGGTTTAGTTTACCTAATTTGATTGACATCATTGATGCCCAATCAGCTAACGGAACCCTCTGTCATGTGCATAGCACATAATTTATCGTTTGTGGGGCCAGATTTTGAAATATAAGTTGTCTACTAGGCGAGGGATTACGAATTGCCTCCAAATATGAGCTTACCATAAATAGATGATTACATGCAAATAGTCTCCGAGATATGAGGACTTACAGATGGCCTCTGAAGTATAAGCCACTCTCTATAAGCAAGTACTTACGAATTGTCTTTGAAATAGAAGACAATATTAAATAAGGACTTACTAATTGCTTTATAAATATGCGGATGAGGATGAACCTATGAGATATCAGGAATCCCAAATAGCCTCTAAAAGTAAATCGATCTCGATAAGTGAGGGTTTGGCCTCAGAAATATAGTCGACTTCAAATAGGTGAGTTACAAATTGCCGCGAATAGATGAGGCCTTATAGCTAGCATCAAAAGATGTAATGACGAGGGCTTACGAACGAACCACAAAGAGTTGAGGTTTTACAACTAGCCCCAGAATATAGCTATCACAACATGATAACAAATTTGATTGCATATACTATGTAATATGGACTAAACGAACGTGAAAATAAATGTAATATCTTAAATGCGCATATATAAACAATGAGACATCATACTTTTCCGAAATATAACATGTAGTGAGTTCATCGGGTTATATGTATCATTGTGGATAATAAGTTTGTACAACTTAGAGTAACAGTATTGCTTGAGTGAAGCAACATGGTATTGATAATAAAATGATAATATAGATAATGTGTCATGCATGCTGACATTAATGAAAATAGCATTATATCATGCTAATAGTAATAATATAACACTAGTAGGATACTAGCATACAAGAGCCCACAAGTTTAATCCTATTATGTTAGGCATTGACTTGTAAATGTAGAAATATATTGCGTGTATAACAATAATCTGACAGGGCGAGGAATATCTCGAAGCGAGGAATAGATAGAACAATAATCTCGCAAGGCAAGTAACAAATAGAACAATCATCTCGCGAAGTGAGGAATAAATAGAACAATCATATTATGAAGGGAAGAATAAATAGTACAATTATTTCGTGAAGCGAGAAATAAGTAGAACAATCTTCTTATGAACCAAGACATCTCGTGAAGCAAGGCAAGCCGAAGTGTCTTTGATGGAAACTAAAAGGTTAGTAGATGACACTCTTTATAATAGGTGGGTGTCTCCCTTATGTCTGTAATATGGTGATGACTAAAGGTTAATGGATGTCACATCTCTATAATAGGTAGGTGGCTCCTTTGCGCTGAAGTATTATGATGAGGGTTATAGGTAATTAATGATACCCTCTCTATAATAGGTGGAGTGGCTTCCATGTGTTGATATGTCTTCAAATGCGGCAATAGGTTAAGGATAACACTCCCTCCAATAGATAAGTTGCTCCCTTATGTTGATATGTCTTCAAATGAGGCAATAGGTTTAGGATGACACTCCAGTATGTGGGTGGCTCTTTATGCCAAAGTTAGTGAAAATATCATCTTGCGAGGAGAAAATCTTGTGAAGCGAGGAACATGTATCTTACAAGGAGAGGAATACACATCTCGCGAGGTGAGGAATATACGTCTTGCGAGGCGAGAAACATTTCGGAGGAGTGAAATAAGCATTTCGCGAAGTGAGGAATAAACATCCAACGTAACAAGGAATGTGCGTCTCGCATGGTAGGGAATATGCATCTCGCTAGACGAGGAATAAACATCACGTGTGATCGGAAATATATAATGAGAATTTCATGAGCTAGCCTCGAAGAGCCAGGACTTGTACTCCTTCAATAAGAAGTTAATTACGAGTGAAAGCTCGCCTTCAATCGTAAAATAATCACGAACCGACTTTGTGCAGAATCTTAATAAATAAATGAATAAAATGATTCGAGTGCGTATCGTAATTCCATCATAAGTAATTATATTTAATAATCACACCAACTTTGCATTTGGCAGTCAGGAAGCGAGTTGAAAAAAATCGAATTCTCGGCAAATTAATTGAAACTTCAATGACTTCTTTCCCCATATCATCATGCTTTTAGTTGTAGTCCTAGACTTGACTCCCGATATACAACAGTGAGTCTGCTCAATACTTCATAGGTGAGACAAAAGTAAAGTGAAATTTTTAAATTGGCCATCTTTTCAGGTTCGGATTGAAACATATTCTTGCACTGGTTTGGATTGCTATGTTTCAAAATGATCCAATATTCACTTACCTTTAAGATTTTGATAGCAAAAAGCAATCATGTAGATGAAAATATGAGTTCTTGGTCATTAAAATAAATAAGAGGCTAGGAACTTGAGCCAGTATCGGAAAGTGATTTGTTTGGACCGAAACATGGATAGCAATCTCCTAAACATGGAGGGTGATTCAACTTTGCCTTTTAGCAACCCCAAAAATACAACAGTGAACCCATGGACAAGAAAGTGAAGCTTCCGTATTATAGTTCCAAAGTAAGTCTCAATTTTGTTCCATGAAAATTGACATATTATGAAGTGGTATATTCGTCTCAAACTTCAGCTTAGACTTAGATAGTTACTAAATAAAAAACCATTAATTTCCGTTCACAGTCAATAAAAGACGCTTTCAAGCTATAGAAATCATAAGAACCATGCTCGATTAAGCTTTTGTAACATCGAAATAAACTGTGGCATGGAGTTTAAAGGAACAAGTTCGAGCCGTCATTCTTTGTTAATCATATATAGGGTTGGACAAAATTTCGGAACTGAATTGGACCCGAACCGAACCGAACCGAGGAGTTCTTCTTAGGTTAAATACCCGAATGAGTACTAGAATTAAGAATCGACGGGTTTGTTTAGATTCTCAGTTCTAGACAAAGAACCGAACGATAATCGAATCTCTCTAATTTTTTTATATTGAATAAGTCAATTTATTTTAATTTTTTCTAGATAAATTTGTCAATTAACTAATTAACTAATTAATAGTAAGTGATCGAGGCTCCATAAATTTATATTATATGAAATTGACTGCTTGCTTTAAATTTCAATACCACACATACAAGTATCTATAAATTCTAGAGTAAAAAATAAGAACCCCTCTACATCGTGTGAAGTAGGAAGTATATAATTTACCATAAATTCCAACATTTTTCTCTCTACAGCAGTGTACTTATGCATGTGTCTTCTCTCTTGATATACATGTATAAATATATCATCCTATGATCTAGTCTAACAAAGTGGGTGTGCAGTTGGAAAAACGTGTATGATGTCATAAATTCGATTAAATGTTATGTACATCTTTATCTCTTGAAACCAAAAAAGGAACTACTTTATCCCTATAGTGGCACACGGTCACTATCGACAAACTCATTATATCTTTCCCGCATGTCTCTATCATAAAAATATATCTCAAATTAAAACCATCTCTCTTTATACCTACACCTACACATGTATACCTTATACCAAATCACTACAAAATAATAATAATAATATAACAATTTTATTAAAATCTTTTCTCATTCCGAAGAATGTTGCAGCCCATGGGAATTTTTAATTAATAATTAAACCTAATACATTAACATTTCAAGGTAAAGTCGTCCAACTTCAATAACTTAAGCTTTGCTTATCCGAATTAACTTTTTTTCGAGTCTAAAATGCATGATTAATTACGAGCTAATGGGCCCAAAATCGATATATAAGACACATTTAATCAAAATCTAGTTATTTAACCCAAAATCTAAGAATTTAAAATATTTTTCGCCTTAGTCCTTTAACTTCAAAATATATAGCTATATAGCATATATAAAAATAATTTAATTCCATGAAATTATTGGGGCTTCACAATCTTCACTTCGTAAAATATTTTCGTCCTAAAAAATTTACCTTGTCTAATCGAAGAGTTCTGGATATTTGGTTTTAAGCTCCTATTCCTTCTCCCAAGTTGAGGATTATGATTTCGCCATTGAACATTGATCAAGGGAACCTCTCTATTTCTTAGATGATACACTTTTCTAACCAAAATCATCATTGGAACTTCTTCATATGACAGGTCTTTTTGTACTTTGAATGACTGATAGTTCAACAAATGATTAGGATCATGAATATATTTTATGAGCATCGAAACATGGAACAGTTATGCATTGCTGCGAGTTCAGGTGGTAAAGCAAGTCGGTAAGCAACGACACCAATCCATTCAAGAATTTTGAAAGGTCCAATAAACCATGGTTTCAACTTTCCCTTTTGCCAAATCTCAATACACCATTTATTAGTGTTACTTTCAGAAAAACTCCCACTTCAAATTCCAAATCCTTTCTTCTACCATCGGCATAACTTTTTTGTTGATCCTGTGTTATCTTTATTCTGGCTCTAATCTTGTCAACCGCCTCAACTGTTCGTTCAATGATTTTAGGACCCTAAATTCATTCTCTCTGACCTCCTCCCAATGGATAGGGGATCTGCACTTCCTACCATAAAGAGCTTCATAGGGGGATATGCCTATAGTGGCCTGAAGCTATTGTTGTAAGCAAATTCCACCAACGGTAGATGTGTCTCCTAACTATCGCCAAGATCTAAAACAAATGCCCGCAACATATCTTCAAGAGTTTGAATTGTTCTTTTTGATTGTGCATCCGTCTATGGATGATAAGCAGTACTAAACTTCAGTTTGTCCCCATGGCTGCCTGCAAGTTTTTCCAAAATTTTGATGTGAACCCCGAGTTTCTATTTGAAACAATAGTGATTGGAACTCCATGCAATCTAACTATCTCTTTGACATATAACTGTGCGAGTTGCTCCATATTGAAATTTACTTTGATTGGCAGAAAATGGGCTGACTTCGTCAAATGATCAACCACTACCCAAATAGCATTTTGATCTCTTACTAATCTCGGAAAACCTACTACAAAGTCTATCGTTATGTGTTCTCATTTCTATTATGGAATATACAACAATTTCATTAGTCCCGATAGTCTTTGATGTTCTGTTTTGTCTTGCTGACACACAATACATTTCTCTACAAATAGACCAATTCCTCTCTTCATGTTTCTCTACCAAAATGTATCTCAGAGCTCTCGATACATTTTCGCACTGCTTGGATGTGTAGCATACGGGGCAATGCTACACGCTCTTTCAATATAATAGACCAATTCCTCTCTTCATGTTTCTCTACCAAAATGTATCTCAGAGATCTCGATACATTTTCGCACTGCTTGGATGTGTAGCATACGGGGCAATGCTACACGCTCTTTCAATATCTCGTTCCTTATTTTCTCGTCCTTAGGCACGCACAATCTTCCTTTAAAAGTCCGCGATTTATCTGCAGATACTTCAAATCATATATGTTTGTTTGCACCATCCTCAGCCTTAATCTTTTGCAAAAATGGATCCTTATCTTGTGCTTCCTTGATTTGATCCCGAAGAGTAGGTTGAATCATAAATGCTTTTATTCTCACTGTAGTCCAAGTCGGTAGTGTGATGACTTCCAATTTCAGTTTCTCAAAGTCCTTTATCAAATGTTCCTGCACCGTGGGTAAAACTGCTAACTGCTATCCACTGCACACAATTGGATGACTTGATTCAATTTTTTTAGTGTGTTTATGGGGCATTTTTTGCTACACCATTGTGATAAAATTCCTACCACATGCAGCTATTGAAAAACTTATATTAGCTATAAAATTACATGGTACGGAAATATATTCTAAAATGCATTCTGTTTCACTGATAAAGTCAAACCAAGTCATTTAATTGCTGTCAAAGGGAGTACCTGTACCATCCAGCTTTGATCAAGTCATTTCCTTTTTGGGTTGTCCTGAAGTAATACTCACTTTCTTAAAATCGGCAATTTCCTTTTTGGAGTAATCTTCCTTGAAATACATGATCTGACTCGCTAAGATTTCTGGCCCCATTTTCATGTCAAAAAAACCAAAAGTTACACTAAATAGTCACTTTTATCAACTTCACTGGAAGCTCTGTGCCAATTCAAATAGGGAAATTAAATTTTGTGGATAGAGGAAATATTGGCTTAGAAGTTAGAACTGCTAAAGTGGGATTTGTGCCTGTATTGTCATTAAGAGTAAATGCAAATCTTTGCAAGGCCATTTAGGTATTGCTTTAAACTGCTAAATTTGGAATTATGCCCTTATTGTGGTTAACAGTAAATAACAAATCCTTGTAAGGCTATTTAGTGTTTTTGGTGCTCTCACACTTTCTGTCATGGAAATGTGAGATTTGGTCTTCTTACCGTTCTGCTATCCACCTTTTGGTAATATCGTTCTTGTGTCCTCTTGGAATGGATGCCTTCTATTTCTAAAGCTGGATTGATTGGCCTGACATTTCTATGCTCACATGTCTCGCAGTTTTGCATATATATGGGTGTCAAGACTGCAGCAGACTTCTGATTTTAACTGTGTAGTTATGGTCAAATGTTGTAAGTTTGATTGCCTTTTCCTGAGATGTGTAGTGGAAAAATACTATTGAAATGTGGGAGCCTGGAAGGAGTGGTGAAATACAAAATTCGGTGTCTGGAATGGAGTGTTTCTCGTGTGAATCATCAGATTATAAAAGTGAAATGAAGTGTTATGTGCATATAGTTGTTGAAATCAACTACCTAATATATAGAATCTGTTTTATTTATTTATTTTCTTTTCCATGTTTTATCATGGTTTTGTTGCCTTGCACTTTTAAACTTATATTGGGTAACTGTTTGCCATTCAGAACATTTGTGGGGAGATTTTGGTTTGGACTTCTTTCTCGTATGTGGCTCGACTGACCTGGTTGTATACTCATGATTAACTTTTTGGTGGCTACTTTGGGTTACTCTGTATTTATCAACTTCACTATTTTCCCCAGTTTAGGGAGGGAGGCTTTTTTTTTTTTTTTTTTTT
>CAIGRO010088808.1:0-13678 GCA_903798355.1 Fraxinus baroniana | reverse complement strand
CCCGACCCGACCGATATTTGGTTGGGTTGGGTTTCAATCTTTACGTGGGTTGTGTTGCGTTGAATTTATGCCAAACCGACCATATTGGGTTGGGGGAAAAATCAACCTAACCCAACCCACGCCCACCCCTAATTTACCCTAAAACACATACGTCAATACTTCAAAATCTCAATTATCAACTTCTTATTCTTCAACAAACATCTAAGTCGCTATTTCAACTTCGAAGCTTATTCTTTGCTTTTAAATACATTAATGTTTTAGCTCATTACATATAATTAAAGCTCACCAATTTGAAGGTATAAATTAGATGGATATACCAACTCACCATTCTAAAGGAAAACTATTAAATGATGGTTGTTGACCTTTTTTTTTTGTAATGGTTATTTGGACGACAGATATCCGATCTATTCGTGTCCAAGCAAGCAAATTTAAACACATTTTGACCGAAGATTCAGAGGGGAAAGGATGACGATTATGAACGTAATAGATGTTTTACGACGGGAGTAAAAAATGTTCAAACACCGACAATATGATTAAAGATAGTTGAATATAAATAAACAATCATAAACAACTCAACCGGAGTAGAAATAATCTAAACTCGAGCAAATAAATATGGAATAAACAATAGAGAAATTTGGGTGTGGTTTCAAGTATAAAATGTAGCATTATTTTTCAAATGGTATAAGTTGCGAGCTTTTATAGAGTTATGACTGTGGTAGCTGTTCGATAATAATCACGTGACCTCATCTCCTAAGCCGAAACCTCATATCACCAGTTTGCTATGAATTTAATACATTGACGATGAGTCAAGCACTTTATACCTTAGGCCGACAATCCTGACATTTGTAATTTTACAAACGTTACATCAATTGTTCTTAAAGAGTCCCTACGGATTATCTAAATGATAGCAAGGGCTTCAGCCTCAGGGACCTTCATATCGAAAGTTTTTCGTGTAAAGAGTTTCGGGATAGAGAGCTTTGACTTCTTCTTTGAGAACTTTGATCGGGGGAGCTTCGTATTGAAAGTCTTAAGACTGAAGAGTTTTGGGAAAGAGAATTTCAGTTTCTTATTTGAGGTTTTCGGTCAAGGAGGCTTCGTTCTTTGGCCTCTTTATTTTGATCTATTGAGTCTTTGTTGACTAGTCCAAATTTGACTTACATCTTCACGTAAATTATGACATGAATTTTTGACTAGAAACTCGATGGTGAGGTATAACAATAATGCTCCAAGCATAGGCATGACTATTCATATAATGCATGAACTTCTATTATAAAAATCTTGTTTTGTCGGAGTGGTTTTTATCACACCACAATTGTAATGTTTGATTTTATACTTCTTTGGAAAATGACGGAATGGGTTTGTCGGTTCGATGGCACATGAAATTTCTTGAAATATACTCATGTTTGATTTGAATTAAAATCTGATTTTAATTTAAATTAAAGTCAAATAATCAAATATTAACCACACATCTTTCATGGATCATACAACTTTTCAAACACACGTTTCAAATTTTTTTATCACAATCTACTAAAAATTTAAATTTAATTTCCACCAAACATTTTCTACATGTGACATGATTGATACGCTATATTGAATACATCGAAGGAGCTTATTTTTATTTAAGCAAGCCGCATTTCAATGGAAAGTACAAATATTGCACATTATTCTTCACTCATTTCTATTTATTTATTATTTAAATCATTTATAAATATTTTTCAAATATATACAATTATAAATTATATTTTGTAAAGCTAGCAATTTTTTTTATTATTTTTTTGGGGGGTTTTGGTTAAACCCTGCAATTCAATTTCAGTTTCTTATCAAGAACCAAACTTTCTAGTTTCTACCACAAGAACATCACTCTGCAGCTTCAATGATTTCCCTCGCGCACACGACTCGGATCCCGTCGCTTCCCACGAGCAGCTCTGTTCACAATTTTCCCTTTCCGCAAAGTGACAGAACACATCACCACCATGGCCGCGTCTTCCTTCCAGCCAGTAAAAAGAAGAGGAGAAACAAATGCAAATGCACAGCCGCTGACTATTCACAATCAAAACCTCAACAACACAGGAAAACTCGACAGCCCGGTGCCGAAAAAGAAGGCGTCGACCCAGTTGGGTTCCTCGCCAAACACGGCATTACTCATAAAGCTTTCGCTCAGTTCCTACGGGAAAGGTAATTAAGCAGATTAATAGAGCTGGTTATTCTCAGTTCTGCTCTCTTGAAGTAGTGGAATACCAGAATACCATAAATTTGTGCTAGGATTTTTTGGAGGGATATCACATGCTTTATGTTAGGCGTTATTACAGGCATAAAGCATTAAAGGACTTGAAGGACGAAATTTTCAATCGCCACCTCAATCTCATGGAGCTTGCCTCTGGGTTAGATTCATTTTACATGTTTTGTTTTTCTTTATTTCTTAGCAACTCTTCACTCGCATGTCTGCATATGAAAATATATTTATATTATAGTCAATATCAACGAGCACGCTTAAGTTTCAAATTCTGTGTGAAAGTTAATATACATGGAACTGCATTATGCATACCAGTTGTTTGTGAAATAGTCCAACATGTGGGTACTTTGTTATTTAAGCCAGTTTTGTGTTTTGCTAACATTTTGTGGCTGCTTTCTAGGTTTGAGATATTGGGTATGCATCGCAATGTCCAACATCGTGTGGATTTCATGGACTGGGCACCAGGTTTGACCTAATGCAATAGGAGAATTTCTAAGCCATGTGTAATCTAGCAAATCGAAGGTAGAATGAAATGAACTAGAAGTTGAGTTAAAAAACATAATGAAAGGAAATTTACACATATCCATCAATTTATTCATGATGTATCTTCAAGATATTCCTCTAGTGCTCAAAGTCTCAGGCCATTGTCAATGGAAGCAGCAGTCACTTCAATCACACAAGAAAATATGGGTAGAACTTTTTCCCTTTATCACCGAATTGACACCAACTTTTACTCAAAAAGTTTCAAGAAGAGAAGTTTTGAATGGAGAAGAAAGATGGAAGAAAACAAAGTTTTCATCTCGAGTAGTGATATACAAGTAACCTTTTGGATGTGGTCATTCATTCAATGGCCTTTTATAAAGTTTTTGAAATTTAATGTGAAATTGTGAATTGTTAGATAAAAATGGCATACAAGATTGAAGGGTGCATTATCTAAAAAGAAGGGATATAATTCTTGCCATACAAGATATTTAGTGTTATTATGCGACTTTTAAGTTTTCCCGACTACGATAAGGAAAAAGCTACGTATAACTTCAATTGTTTTGTGCTTTTGTCCTTACCTGATACATAGTAAAAACCAGTGAGGGAGTATGTAACATACTTAGTTTAGAACTCAGCCAATTGTAGGTTTTAGCATTATACTTGAAGTATACAAATTGTACCGAAGTAAGATATTTCATATCCATTCAAGAATGTGTGCTGAACTTTTTGAATCAGGTGCCCGCTACTGTGCTCTTGTCGGCGATTTTAATGAGTGGTCACCAACAGAAAATAGTGCCAGAGAGGGTCATTTTGGACATGATGATTATGGGTACTGGTTTATCATTCTTGAAGATAAACTAAGAGAGGGAGAAGAACCCGATAAACTGTACTTTCAACAGTACAATTATGTTGATGATTATGATAAAGGTGACAGTGGTGTTACAGTGGAAGAAATATTTAAAAAGGCAAATGATGAGTACTGGGAACCTGGTGAAGATCGTTTTATAAAATCACGCTATGAAGTTGCATCAAAGTTGTATGAGCAGATTTTTGGTCCTAATGGGCCTCAAACGGAAGACGAACTGGAAGAAATTCCTGATCCAGAGACAAGATACAAGACCTGGAAAGAGCAGCATAAAGATGATCCACCCAGCAACTTACCACCTTGTGACGTGATTGATAATGGAAAAGAATATGACATTTTCAATATTGTGGACGATCCCGTCTGGAGAGAGAAATTTCGTGCTAAGAAGCCTCCGATTGCCTATTGGTTGGAGACTCGAAAAGGACGGAAAGCATGGTTAAAGAAGTACACTCCTGGCATACCTCATTTAAGCAAATACAGGGTGTACTTCAACACTCCAACGGGGCCTTTGGAGCGAGTGCCTGCTTGGGCTACTTATGTAATTCCAGGTCAACTAGCCTTCCTTGGATTTGTTTTGTTGCCACACCAATATGGTTTCATCTAGCATGAAATTTTCTACTGTTTGCCTGTATTTTTGACAAATCCACTGTATAATTCAGCTCTGAAATTACGTCAATCCCTTTTTATCCTTGTTCAGTTACCTTCTTAATTCTTCATCTGCGGTTTTAAATATGCAGATGCAGATGGTAAGCAAGCTTTTGCAGTTCACTGGGAACCACCTCCAGAAAAAGCCTACAAATGGAAACACAAGCATCCAATAAAGCCAAAATCTTTGCGCATTTATGAATGTCATGTTGGCATAAGTGGACAAGAGCCTAGAGTTGCTAGTTTCAGTGACTTCACCAAGAAGGTATCTTCTTGATATTTGCAAGTACCGAGTTTTTTTTTTTTTTGTCTTTTTGTTGCTCCCTTTTTCTGTACAGGTATTAAACAATGCTGTTTTTCATAATTGTCATTGTAGGTTCTACCACATGTAAAGGAAGCTGGATACAATGCAATTCAATTGATTGGAGTTCTTGAGCACAAAGATTATTTCACTGTTGGTTATAGAGTGAGTGAGAGTTAAAAGCTAACTTCTTCATTTTCTTTTTCATGTCCACATATGGTGGAATTGCACGAGTGCTTTAACACACCAATTTGGTTATTGTCTTCACTTTGCCTACAGAAAAGACTTGTGATTAATAAAATACCAAAAAGAATTAGAAAAGATTGATGAGAATATCATATTGTTTTACACTGAAGGTAATATTAAATTACTTTTTTCTGGGAAAATGGTTATCTACTCATATTTTTGTATGCTGGAAAAGACCTCAAATATTCTTGATTGATGTGGCATAGAACCTGAATATAAAAATAAAATCTCAGTTATTTGACCAACGAATGAATATCCAGACACATTTACACACTTTGGTACTTCCTTTCACACAGTTCATATGCATGCTTTTTCGTTCTTAATTTTTCAGCGAACTAAGGCCTTTAGATGATCATAAGTTTCTTCTTTATGCATATTTTTCAAATCATATTCTGCTTTATGTGATTGAAATTTGGCTGCCTCTCTGTATTGTGAACATCTCCATTTTGACCGGTGGACTTTGCGCTGCTTCAAACCAGATATTTTTCAGAATCTAAGCAGATAGTGTTTCGTGACATGCTACTAATTTTAATATAGTCATTCCCTTACTTTGAGCAATTTATAGTTACTACATGAGTATGGTTACATTGCTGGTCTGTATGCAGGTTACAAATTTCTATGCTGTTAGCAGCCGTTATGGCACACCTGATGAGTTCAAGCGTTTGGTGGATGAAGCCCATGGTAACTATTAATGTCACTACGATAAGAATATTAATGCTTTTGTTAAGCCATTACTATTTAATCAGAGTCATGTACTGTTCTATTATCAAATTTGGTTACTCATAATTTAAGAATTTTAAACACGATCTAAAAATTGATGAACTTTATTTGGTTTTGGTAAAAACTATGAAGATGACAACTCTTTAAGTATATGCTATTCCATCTTTTTACATGGGAATAGTTTCCTTCCACTTGGCACATCGAAAAGAATAATTGAATAGGAATTTTGAACTATAGATGATGGCTAGGTTTCTCCTGTTTGATCTGTTAGATAGTTTGCTAATTGCTACTAAATGTGACTCGAACTAGTTTGTATGATGGTGACGATTGAGTCCAGAAGTACACTCAGACTGGAAATGAAGAACTAGGCCCCATTTGTGAGCATTCAATCTTCTCTTTCATTTTATGTGAGTATAAACAGAAGCAGCATTTAGTTTCCAATACTTGTAGACCTTTTCTTCATGCAAGTTTTTTGGAGGTATTAACTCCAAATTTGTTTGTTTATGTTGCTTCTTCCTACTTAAAAATATAAACTGGAGTTCATCTGAAAGGTTTTATCAAGTCTCCATTACAGTTAATACTCTATTTTGTAGATTATTCTATTCCATTCCATTCCATCTCCTTTACCACAATAAATTCCGACATTTTAAACTAGGTCTGTAGCTAGAGTAATCAACAAGCTTATCCAAATTTTTCATCGATGCTATGTTGGATAGTTACTATTTATTTTATATCTGGCTCAGACTTCTCCTAGCCATTTCTGTCTATTGTAGTCTTTGTATATTACTTGAAGTTTTGTAAAAGGTTTTGTAAGTTGGACCACCCTTATTCTACAGTTTGTTGTTCATTCTCAATCTTACATGAAAGTTGTTTACTTATTGCTCTTTCTATTTTCTTTAGGACTTGGACTACTTGTCTTCTTAGATATGGTCCATTCATACGCTGCAGCCGATGAAATGGTTGGATTATCACTTTTTGATGGATCAAATGATTGCTACTTTCATACGGGTAAACTTTGTTTAGAGATGAATCTTAGTATGCTCTCGTGTTGGTTTAGTATAGAGCTAATTGGAGTAGAATTAAATGGAATAAACCACAAATTTTTTTTGTTGTACGACACTACGACTGTGGATTTTTGTTGTTGAATTACTCTCATTCAACGTTGGAGATGTGTATGATTGCCATGTTTTTAAAGTGAGATTCACATTTTTTTTTTTTAAACTTCCATTGCACTTTCTAGCACAACACAATCAAGTATGTATTGTCAATGGATTGTGTATGCTTTGCATGTATCTACAATTGCATATTTGATTGTGTAATCTAATTAGTACTGTGTTTGGATCCCAGATATAGTAGAAAAAGAAAGGGAATGCAAGCTACACATTCACAGTAACTTCTTTTTTAGTTATGCCAAATGTTGCATACTTTCCTAACACCCTGCATTGTGTTTCTACCACTTATTACTAGTTTTGGTTTCTATATCACACGTAAGTGCTTTTTGTTTGTCCTAAGAGAAATCTTGTACCACTGCTTAAAACGTCGCATGGTGCAGGGAAGTTCTGATGAGTTCATTTTCATCGCCGCTAAATAAACAGTGTGATTGACTTCCCATCTTGTTCAGAAAACTGCATCTTTCAGTGATATATGGATTTTCTCCTAGCATATTAGGACAAAAGTTGTGATTATGATGGCTATCAAAAAAGGACTCTTGCTTTCTTCCAACATGCCATTCTGTGAGGTGTGTGTTAAGACTTGGGGTTCCATAAGAGGAGTAGCCCAAATTCTTATATATTAGTCTAGATTTTTATCTTTATTCGATGTGAAATTTTATCCTTTAAATTGCCCTGTAAGATGGTGGCTCGTTTGAGCAAACCAATCTTGAAATTCGCGTACTCATTTCTTTGAGTTTTAATCGGATCGAATTGTTCGTTGGAGCTTATTGACTATGATACCATATTAAGAATTGGAATTTCATATTAAAGTGTCAACCTTATTCAGAGAAGTATCCCAAATCCTTATATATTAGTCTAGATTTTCATTTTTATTCGAAGTGAAATTTTATCCCTTAACCTTAACATATTTTTTTATTTTTTTGCTATAGGTAAAAGAGGTCACCATAAATTTTGGGGCACAAGAATGTTCAAATACGGAGATCATGATGTGTTGCACTTTCTTCTTTCAAATCTAAATTGGTAACTCTGTAGCACACTAGTGCCTCTTTTTAATTTCTTGAAATCTCACGTGTGGCATTTTTCATGTTTTATAGACTCATTAATCATCTGATTTTGTGTTTGCATTTTGACTGGTTCTATGTTGCTCTCATGTTGATTTTTCACAGGTGGGTACTGGAATACCAGATTGATGGTTTCCATTTCCACTCTCTCCCATCAATGTTGTATACACACAATGGCTTTGCTTCTTTTACTGGTGACATGGAGGAGTAAGGTTTCTGAGACCTTGCTGTTACTTGTTGAGATGTAGTATCTCTTGAATTATTCTTGGTCATGGCAAATAATTGATCCTAAATAACATATTTTTTGTTCTGTGTCATAAATGATTTTTAAACTCAATCTAATCGACTAGGCCTTGTTTTCATAGTTTTGTTATTGGTACCTTAGAATATATGACAGGTCTATTGTAGTCACTTTTATGTGGCTTTGTTTCTGTGCTTTCGTATGTGACACTAGTTTGGAGTCAAAATAAACATTATAATGCCTGGCCATATTGAGATCATACTTTGTTACCTTACCTTCATTGATTTTAGAGTTTTCTTAGTCTGCAATAATGGGTTTCTTTTGCAGGTACTGTAATCAGTATGTTGACAAAGATGCTTTGCTGTACCTCATATTGGCAAATGAGATATTGCATGCTCTTCATCCTAATATTATCACGATTGCTGAAGATGTAAGTAATTTCACTTATTTATTCAGTAGACAATGATAACGGATATTTTTATATGTATTGGCACACAATCTTCTATCTTCTAAACGTTAAAAGAAGTACTCTAATAACCTTTGTTATTGGTTATTATTATGGATTAGGTCAAGTAAGACGCAATACATGAGATATATTTTCCTTCTTCAAAAAAGAAGACACTGCTGTGTGGTATTGTAATCAATTTGAGTGTAAATCTTTGGTGAGAGTATAGGTTTTTATCTCATTTGCTTTGAAAACTTTTAATTGAAGTGAAAATGTAATGAAAATATTCGGTAGTGTATTCATTGCACCAATTGGTTTACTTCTGCAAGATTGGTTTCATGACTACTAGAGTAATGAGGGAAGATGGAGAATGGTGAACTCAATTTATAGTTGGTGGGTTCTACAATCTACATCCAGCACCAAAGGTTTCACTTTTGGATTTCAACGAATTCCACTAAAGAATGACAACAAAAATACCCTTTTATTACTTCAAAAGCAACAACTTATCTCTTACTTGAACTCTTGAAGGGTTATTCTAGCAGAAGCAACCACCCTATCCCCAGTATTTTCCGTCTTCCAAACTGCTAAAAGTTACGTGAAAAAGCAGAGAGGATTTTGTGAGCTCTAGACCTAGGAGTGTTTCTGGGCTTTGAGTGTGGAGGTATGTAGACAAGTCACGAAAATAGTTGTGTATTTGTTTTGTGGCAAGGAAAATTTAATGGCCAAGTTTTGGTTCGGGCAGAACCATAGATTTGCTTCCATGAATTGTTATAGCAGAGTTGCAAAAATGGGTGTCTGGCTGCAACTAGATTGCTGTCTGGGCTATACCTTCTGATTTAAAGTTCGGTTTATGGCACATATTTGTCTCAAAATTTTCTGCAGATGAAATGTTATGACCTGAAGAAATCTAACCTTTCCAAATTTCAACATGTCTTGCTAGAAGGCATGGTTTTCTCCATAGATCGGAGGGGAGAAGGAGGGGCTCATAATGTTTTGAGAGCTGCCATTGATGGCTATAATATAGAACTAGATCAATAAACTGAAGGTTCGATTGATTCACATTTGAGCATTAAACTCAATGATGGAAAAGATACAAAGTGGAAATATAAAATCAAGCTGGAAGTTTCATTTGAGCCACTTTTTGATATACACACACTTTTGCATAGCAAACAAAATGACTGAGAAATTTTATTTGAAAAATAGGAAGGGGCAAAATGCGTTGTCTGAAATTACCTAAAAATGCCGTGATTATCTTGGGCCATTGGGTTAAAATATTTCAGCAGCAATAGTTTTCACTTAGCAGTAAATTATATCTGCCCCTGAGAATGACTTGTTTATTAGTCAATTCTTCAGCGGTAGAATGTCTGATTGTTCTTCATGGAAAAAAGGCAGATCTCCTTGCAAGGAAAAAATGTTTTTAGTTTAAACTGCAGTAATAAATTCTCTTACATGAATTTATTTGCTTCTTAGCATGTGTTTTCGGTAATCATAACCTAAAAACCAAATATCTTCCATCCTATAGTAATTATGTATACGAAGCCATTTTCCTCATTCACTTTGTAACTTGCTCACTCGTGGTGATTGTTGTATGATTAGGCCACACTTTATCCTGGACTTTGTGAGCCAACTTTTCAAGGAAAGAAACTTTGTAACTTGCAAGGAAAAATGTTTTTAGTTTAGACTGCTGTAATAAATTCTCTAACGTGAATTTCTTCGCTTCTTATCATGTGTTTTGGGTAATCAGAACCTAAAAACCAAATATCTTCCATCCTATGGTAATTATGTTTTTGAAGCCATTTTCCTCATTCACTTTGTAACTTGCTCACTCGTGGTGATTGTTGTATAATTAGGCCACACTTTATCCAGGACTTTGTGAGCCAACTTCTCAAGGTGGTTTGGGATTTGATTACTTTGTTAATCTCTCTGCATCAGAGATGTGGTTGTCATTTCTTGAAAATGTTCCAGACCATGAATGGAGTATGAGTAAGGTTGTTTTATTCAACACTAGGTTTCATTTTCCCTCGTAAAAGGTTGTAGTGTATCAGTTTTTGCTGATTATTCCTATGGTTTTTATTATTTCTTAGCTCGTTAACACCTTAATCGGTGAAAGAACCAATGTGGATAAGATGCTTTTGTATGCAGAAAATCACAACCAGGTCATTCACTATCTTCTCTTATTATGATCTTTTATTAATTATTACGTGCTTCTCTCTCTCTCTCCTCTTCATCCTTCTCTTCTGATAAGGAGTTTAACTATATCGTCGTATTAATTGGTTATTATATAAGTGGTTTGATAAATTATTTTTCTTGCTTGCCAGTCCATATCCGGGGGCCGGTCATTTGCTGAAATCCTGTTTGGTTCTTTGAACACAGAAGAATCATTATTAAGAGGTTGTTCATTGCACAAGGTACATGTTAACCACGGTTTTTCCTTGTAACATAAAAGTCTTTGTTTTCCTTAGTTTTGTCAACCCCACGCATGCCCTGCTTATGTAAATACAGGCAGTAGTTTGTATACCTTACCTTTCGCCCAAAAAAAAAAATGAAAAAAAAAAGCTGAAAATGAAACATTTGTCTCAACACTTTTAAGATGAAATTTTATTTTTAAGATAATTTTGAGTCAGAAATTGCAGTTTTATGGAATGGGGTTCGGGTTCTTTTAATATTTAGCCTATTGCTAAAAATTGGGAAAACGTGTTCCATTGATCAGCGAAAATTTCACAAAATGAAATTTTTGGTTTTTGTCTCACTTTTATCCATCCTTTTTCCATTTTCCGTACTATTTTAATATGCTCTAGTTAATGCAACAGTAACAAATTGTAACTATGATTTATTAATTTTCTAGATGATCAGATTAGTTACTTTTACAATTGGTGGCCCAGCATACATCAATTTCATGGGAAATGAATTTGGGCACCCCAAGGTAAGTTCTATTTTCCTAGCATACGTATAACAACATAATCTTCATAGAGTTAATGATTTTACTTATGCCAGAGAGTTGAGTTCCCAATGTCAAGCAATGGTTTCTCATATTCACTTGCTAATCGCCACTGGGATCTTTTGGAAAATGATGGCCTGCACAACAGATTGTTTGCTTTTGATAAGGTCAATGTTGCTTTGCCTGTTTTCGAGTTTCCGTCAATTTAACATGTTTTCTTTCCTCTCTTGATCATTCTATTGCTGAAGTAACTTGGCTTCGAATTTGCATCTGTGTGAGGGGGAAAAAAATCAATCCTGGAGCATGTATGGCAAATCGTTGAACCACCTCATCTAAAATCTCAAGTAAAAAGAAGCAACATCTGAATTTAGTCTTCAACACTTATCATATGGACGTGCTTTAGTAGTAGTACATTTTTTACACACAAATGAAATGTTACTTTGGGTATGAATATGATCATGTTCTGTTTTTGCTCTGGTGATAATTACTTCAACCATCTAAGGTTTATTTTGGCTGATTTCATGTTTTTCCAGTGGGAGACTACTAGGCTTATTTATTTTGACAAGATTTTGGTGATCAACAGGATGGACGTTCCTGTGGATTGAAGTAGAACTTTTTAAAATTAACTTATTTATGTNCTGTGGATTGAAGTAGAACTTTTTAAAATTAACTTATTTATGTCTAGACTTTATGGAAAATGTCATAAACCTGTGTAGACAAGAAAAATACCCCTGAAGGGGTGGGGAAGGGAATAGGGGAGGTGGATTGAATTATCTATCAGTTGGAATAATTTGCAGAAAAGAGTGAACTACACCTTGAAAAGCCATTGAGATTCTTATTTCTTTCTTACTTTCAGGATATGATGAAACTGGATTCAAATGAAAGAATACTCTTAAGAGGTTCAAGAGGGCTTCCCAATATTCACCACGTAAATGACTCCACAATGGTATGACAAGTTCTATTTTAGCACACACCTTTGATTTCTTGTTTCTATTGCTATGTGTGTGGTGCTTTCCAGATGACAACTGAAATGAGAGTGAGAGAGCCATGATAATGATAATTATTTAGTGTCTGCTCAGCTTGCTGAAATAATAAATGAGAACTTGTGAAGAGGCATGTGAATTCCTTCTAACTTTCATTTAAATTTTCAACTACGTTTCAAAACTTCTGGATTTGCACTTCATTTTTTATCAGAAAAAGAAATGTGATTCATTCTGAATTTTCTTGTGCTTCATGTTTTTTCGCTGAAGTATATGAACCAATGAAGCTTAGGGGGAATTAGAGTCGACTCCCTTTCCCTGCATTTAGACTCGTATCTCTCCTAGACATTGTACAATCATTTCTGATTGCAACTGGTCACATTAAAGTGCACTGCTGACTTAATTTGGCATATTATCTGACTTCTCTGCCAGATTACACCAAAAGGAAAACAATCTTTTGTGATCTTTTGCATAATGCTTCCATGCTTGGCAGGGATTGCTTATGCTATGTATTCTTATAAACATGCATATATCTGAGACATTTCCTTATGGAGCAGGTGATATCTTATATAAGAGGTCCCTTTCTCTTGGTGTTCAATTTTCATCCAGAAAATTCCTATGAAAGATATAATGTGGGTGTTGAAGAAGCTGGAGAGTATCAAGTAAGTGATTCGTCAGATTTCCTTAGTAGTTTATGAAAACAATTGGGTTTGTATTAAAATCTCGTAGATACATGTTATGGAGTCAGGTATGATTCTTTGATAAAATGTGTTCTGCTCCTGCATATATCTCTATCCATACCTTTGAGGATGCGCTCTTGGCTAGGAAAGTACTTCGGGTCCTTGAGTGAATATTAATAATACTATTTGTAAATTTAGTCCCGTATACACGTGCAGAAGCAGTCATTGGGTACTTCCTGAATGTAGGTTAGTGTTAGAAGCTAAAGGAGGGATCAGCAACACCCCCCCCCCCCCCCCCCCCCCTATTCCTATGAAAGATATAATGTGGGCGTTGAAGAAGCTGGAGAGTATCAAGTAAGTGATTCGTCAGATTTCCTTAGTAGTTTATGCAAACAATTGGGTTTGTATTAAAAACTCGTAGATACATGTTATGGAGTCAGGTATGATTCTTTGATAAAATGTGTTCTGCTCCTGCATATATCTCTATCCATACCTTTGAGGATGCGCTCTTGGCTAGGAAAGTACTTCGGGCCCTTGAGTGAATATTAATAATACTATTTGTAAATTTAGTCCCTTATACATGTGCAGAAGCAGTCATTGGGTACTTCCTGAATGTAGGTTAGTGTTAAAGCTAAAGGAGGGATCAGCAACCCCCCCCCCCCCCCCCC
>CAIGRO010088798.1:0-12615 GCA_903798355.1 Fraxinus baroniana | reverse complement strand
TCAATCTCGTTTCTATACACTAAAACGACAATAGTAACGTTGTAGTGTTACATCAAAGAAATAATGTAACGACATCCATGTTTTTTCAGAACAAATTTGACGAGTTTGAACTCGTTTAAGTTGAAAACGTAATTAAAACAACATATATGTCGTTTCTTTTTACATGAACGATAAATATATCATTGTAGTGTCAAAAACACTAAATAACATAACGACGTCCATACCATTTTAGTACAAATTTGACGAGTTTGAAATCGTTACAATTCAAATAATAACTACAAAGATATTTATATCGTTGTTTTTCATGNTTACATGAACGATAAATATATCGTTGTAGTGTCAAAAACACTAAATAACATAACGACGTCCATACCATTTTAGTACAAATTTGACGAGTTTGAAATCTTTACAATTCAAATAATAACTACAAAGATATTTATATCGTTGTTTTTCATGTAAAACGACAACTATATCGTTATGCTTAAAAATGATGATTCGACCATCCACGACCACCCAACATACATTCATTGTACGTAGGATGATAGAAATAGGTCATCAAGTGAACTCGATCTCGCTCAACAGAAATAATGTGAACATTTGTGTTCCATAGTTGTCTACCACCTTTGAGTTGTTTCAATAGAAAGAAAGTATCTCCATTCACTTTTTCTGAGCCATTCTAGTTCTTTGAACCCACTTGATGCCCACTTTCGATCAAGGTACATATGTCGGGGGTATGTCGAATGATCGTGGACGTTCGAATCGTCGTTTTTAAGCATAACGATATAGTTATCATTTTACATAAAAAGAAACGATACAAATGCCATTGTAGTTATTATTTGAACTGTAACGATTTCGAACTCATCAAATTTGTACTAAAACGATATGGATGTCATTATGCTATTTCATGGGTTTGATATATAATGACACCATTATCATTTCAATACAGTTTTAACGACATTGATATCGTTTCGGTTTAAATCATAACTAAAACGACGTATATATCGTTTTAATTTGTTTGATATATAATGGTACCATTATCATTTCAATACAATTTTGACGACATTGATATTGTGTTGGTTTAAATCATAACTAAAATGACGTATATATCGTTTTAGTTTACATAAAATAATAATTATATCATTTATGCTAAAAATGACGATTCGACCGTTCATGACCACTTGACATGTATTTGACATACGTAAGACGATTGAAATAGGTCATCAAGTTGGTTCGATCTCACTCAAAAGAAACTATGGTAACATTTGTGTTCCCATGATTATATACCACCTTAGAACTATTCTAATAGAAAGAAAGTATCTTCATTAGCTCTTTCTAAACCATTCAAGTGGTATCAACCCACCCACTTGATGACCTATTTCGGTCGTCCTACGTATGTTGAAAGCATGTCGGGTGGCTATGGATGGTCGAATCGTTAATGTTAGCTAGAACGATATAATTATTATTTTATATGAAATGAAACAATATATATGTCATTGTAGTTATTATTTGAATTGAAACTCTCGTCAAATTTGTACTAAAACGATGTAAGCGTCATTGTGTTATTTCATGAATTTGATACATAATGATATCGTTATTGTTTTAGTACAATTTTGACAACATAGAAATCGTTTCAGTTTAACTCATAACTCAAATGAAATATATATCATTTTAGTTTATATAAAACGATAATTATACCGTTTCTGCAAAAAATGATGATTCGACCGTCCATGGCCACCCGACATGCCTTCGACATACATAGAATGATCGAATGAGGTCATCGAGTGGGTTGATACCGCTCGAATGACTTTGAAAGAGCAAATGGAAATACTTTCCTTCCGTCGAAATAGTTCGGATGTGCTAGACAACTTTCACAAATGTTCTCGTAATTTTGTATGAGTGAGATCGAACCCACTTGATAATCTTTTTCGATTGTCCTACGTATGTCGAAGGCAACGGGCGATCGTGGATGGTCGAATCGTCATTTTATATGAAAAGAAACGACTTCAATGTCGTTGTAGTTATGATTTAAACTGGAATAACCTCAATCTCGTCAAATTTGTATTGAAACGAAATGGATGTCATTATGTTATTTTGTGGGTTTGATGCATAATGATATAAATGTTGTTACTTACTAAAAGAAACAACTTCAATGTCATTTTAGTTATGATTTAAATTGGAACGATCATAATCTCGTAAAATTTGTGTTGAAACAACATGGATATCGATACGTTATTCCGTAGATTTGATACATACATAACGATATCAACATCTTTATGTAATAAACGAAACGATATCAATATCATTGTAGTTATGACTTGAACTAAAAAGATATCAATGTCGTAAATATTGTATTGAAACAACATGTATGTCATTATGTTATTTCATGAATTTGATACATATGGACATAGATACGTTATGTATTAAAAGAAACGACTTCAATATCGTCGTAGTCATGATTTGAACTAGAACGATATCAATGCCATAAATATTGCATTGAAATGACATAGATGTCATTATGTTATTCGTAGGTTTGATGCATAATGATATCAATGTCGTTACATATTAAAATAAACGACTTCAATGTTATTTTAGAAGTGATTTGGCGCCCATACGTGGTCCATGCTGATCGTGGACTGTTGAATCATCATTTTTATCCAGAACAATAAAACTGTCATTTTATATAAAAAGAATCAATATCTATATCGTTGTAGCTATGATTTAAACTAAAACGATTTTAATGTCATCAAATTTTAGCCAAACAACATAGATGTCGTTATGTTATTTCATGGCTTTGATATACAACGATATCATTGTTGTTATGTATGAAAGGAAATGATACTTATGTCGTTTTAGTTATGATTTATGCTGAAAAGATTTCAATCTTGTCACATTTGTGCTGGAACGATATAGATGTTGTTATGTTGTTTCGTGGTTTTGATACTTATGATTTGTCATTGTTTTTTAAAGATTTCACGTGAAAAAATCTCCATTAAACAAAGACGAAAGTTTGGGGACCGAAATGTCATATCCAAGAAAATTTAGTTGGCCTGCGCGCGATCCATACTTGCGTACGAATGTCTCTGAGTTGTTTACTCTTGGACTGTCAAATCATCATTTTATGCAGAACGATAAAATTGTCATTTTATATAAAAAGAATTAATATCTATATCGTTGTAGCTATGATTTGAATTGAAACGATCTTATTGTCGTCAAATTTGTACCAAAACGACATCAATACATCTTTCGTACTAGAATGACATCAACATCATTTGTATCTTAGAAACAAAGTCGATGTCGTTACATAAAGCAATAATTATATTTTGTCATAAGTACCTAAATAACATTTTATTGGTCAACTTCAACTCAATTTAACTTGAAAGTTTTAAAAGCCTGAAAATATGTAAACTTCAACTCAATTCAACTATCCTAGACAAATAAAACAAAGTAACTTCAGAACATCATCAAAACACCAAACAAAATACTAAAAAACAATCTAATGCTCAAAGTCCTATGTCAACAACTCTGCATCCAATTTTTTTATCACGTCTGTACACAAATCCAAGTGAATTGCATTTACATCCATCGCTTGCATAAATTCTATTTACTTCAAAGTAAATATGCCCCAGTTAGATATACAAATCGTTGTGCAGTTACGTTAGTTCTCAACACTAAAATTATACAATACTTAACAAATCTAATATTGGTCATCGCTTGCGTTATACAATTTCATCAGCAAATGTATAACTCTATAGGGACAGAATCTTTGATAGTATATATTGTAAAATTAAGAATGAATATTCCATGCATTATTTTAACAAGTAGTCTTGTTATTATGCCACCTGAGTACTAGATTCCATTCCATTCACAGCCTGTTCCGAGGTGCCAATAGTAAAATAGGTGCTAAAAATATTTATTCACATTCACAACTTTAGGTAAGAAACAAATGTACCACATTCAATATTTCCTTCCTTCTGTAGTTCAATGTATGACAAAACAAAGTAGTATCACAAATCCATCTTTTCAGATGACGGAACAAACAACATTTTTGTTAGTTGCTAATTGAAAATAATGCACAGATGCCCCCACCATAATAGACAAATGGCAACTATAATTTCCATAACCACTAGCAAAATAGAAAATTGGCACATTACAGATGGTCATGAGGATATTAAATAAAACAAAATGAGAATATTCAAATACAATCTTTTAAATTAGTAATAAATTTTCTACTTCATTCAACCAAACTGTTTCCATCATGTTTGAGAAGTGTAGAAATAAGTGGTGAATAAGTGAATAGTGCTTGTAAGTTTCAAGTATGACCAATTATAAAAAAAATTATAAACATTAGCCAACTATATGTAAAGAATGTAGCACTTTTGTAAAAAGAACATGCTATAAAATCAGATCAGTCAAACGCACAAAAGTAAACAAGATATCCAATAATCAAACAAAACACCAATCATTCCACTAAACCCAATTTATCCACTACTCAAGAGCTCAGATTTCCACAAAATAACTTTAGCAAGCAGTACAATCAATCAAAAAAATAATAAAAACAAACATATGGATCCAAATGAAATACCCTTCCATTTTTGGCAACAGACATTTTTTTGTGAGGAAACTCAAAATAGTAAGTGTAATATATACGCATGGGATGAAATGAATATTAAAATTTTTCCATGTCCACACATCCTCATGCAATTAGAATAATGTTTAAAGTTATATAAAAATCCATTTTCTGTGAACTTAACATTTCAAAATACAAAAAACTTACATCGATTGAATTGAATGTACGGATTTCTATGAATTCGAATGTCCAAAATTTTAAATAGGAGCTTATCGCGGTTTGGAAAAGAAGAATATAAATTTCGAACCTCAAAGCCCTTAACAATCACTGCCTTCGTCGAAATCAATGTCTTCGTTCAATTCAAAATCTTTCACAATCGTCACTATCATAAGAAAAAAAAATAAGCTTTTTGACATCAAGGAGAAAACAGGTTTTAGGAATTTGAAGAAGAAGACAATTTTTGAAAATTTAAAAGAGAAAAAGGTTTTCAATTTTCATTTGGGGAAGAATATAATTTTTGAATAAAAGAACAATTCATTATTCAATTTGGTTTTACAAAAAAGGTTAAGTGGTCTTTTCATACTTTTAAATAATTAAATTTTATTTATTCTAGAGAATTTGGTCAAAGGTTAAAAAGGGTGGCCATGCAACTAATTTGCCTTCAATTTTCCTAATTTGTCCCCAATTTCCTTCCTCCTGGTACTGTCCATTAATTCATATAGCTACTGTTTCTTCTGGCCATTGGCCCTGATCTTGTACCCCGCCGAACTCCTGCAACCCCTTTGTGAGCATTGGATGGTAGCTGAACTTATGATGCACTTCCACACCCATCTTCTTCTACGGCTTTGTTCATAGCTTCTTTGGGAAGGAAAAGAGCTGGGAACATTTTTTGGGTTTCATCCATGGATTGCATTATTTTTACCATGCTTTGAGTGAGGTCCTTTACTGATATTTCTAATCCAGGCAATAACTTCAATTTATTTCTCCATAGCTTTCACCTTACTTTTTATCTTACTTTGCGCCATCAAGATCTAAATGCTCTGATACCAATTGATAAGATTCCAACTGCAATTTTTAGAACATTATCATAACCATAAATTATAGGACTGTTTGATTGATGAAAACTGAAGAAAAATTACAATACTAGAACAGAAACTATAGCCATTCTACCCTCCCTTTTACCTTTATTTATAGCTATTTCCTAACTAATTTCCTCCCCCACTTGCCTTTGTAACATAATTTTGTTGATGCACATGCTGCCAATAACATTGGTCATGAAGGGCCCCTGAGTTTCCCAATTTCTGAGTCATTCAATAAAAAGAGATTCTGTTTCCACAAGCATTCTACCAACTCCTAGGCTTGGGATTGCATAAACTTTTTCTCAATAACTCCCAAGATCCCTAGAGTTATAAGGGAACAAAAATCAATTACTAAAATTGATGAAGATGCTTGTAATGGGACTTGTAATGCATACTGATGCTACCAAAAATTGTACTTGTTGAATCTGAGCTTGATGATTGTGAATGAGCACGAACAAGATCTTTCGGTACCTGAAACAAAGGCATCGATGTGTGTTTTTGTCGTCCCTCCCATGTTTAAGTCAGAGAGAGAATAGAGAAAGAAGATATATGCTGGAAATTTTTATGAAAACATACCAGAGATATGATCCTAAATCCTATATTTATAGAGTTAGATAGTTGTGCATTCCCAATAGGACTCGTCATCCTTAGTTTTAGGAATGACTCATCTTGTAAGGTCAATGTTGGATTAAAACCAGGAGTCTTAACTTACCATACGTTCCAAAATAGAATCCTTGTAGACCTAGAGTTCTTAATTTGTGGTGATTGGATAAGGCTAGAGTCCTTACGGAATGAGGATTTATTAACGCTCGATCATAGATTGCCTTTGGAAATTTGTCCAAGGCAAATGCTCAACCACTCAGCCCAAGGAAGACCGACGTAGTTTGGTAGGTATCGATGGGAAATCATCCTCGAGGTATCCCGAGGACCATCAAGTCTCAAGGACTCCGGTCCTAAAGTCGAACGAGGGGAGAAATGGAAATCCTCGAGCTCAGGGTATACCAATTTGACCACATCACTGGCCCCCGTGCATACAACCCTAAAGATCGAGAATTAGGTGTGGATGCACATGAGCCCAATGCATGATGTTCAGTGAGTGGTATGCTCGCGATTTTGAGTGTTCGAGAAAATTAGACATCGTTCACTTCGAAAGACTGGGGTAGAATGTGGTGGTGAATAAGGCTCGTTGGATGGCTAACACGTGGTAAGATCCAATGGCCCAGATGGCGACTCTTGGGGCTCCTTTTCAATACCTATAAATAGCCATTTCACTTTTTCATTTTTCATTTTAGTGTAAAATTTTTCTGCAAGGTCAAAGTCGAGCTCGAGCAAAATCCTTAGGCACTCTTTTGGTCCTTTAGTCATCTAAAGTAAGACCTCGAGGCTTTAAGTTCTTTCATAGCTTTTACTGAGATGTCAGTAGTGAGGGTGGTCAGGAATTTGGGAGTTCGAGCGGTAGGGAGGACATAGGAACATCATTAGTCCTCGTTGCTATTCCGTTAGATGCCCGACCTAAGTACCAAGGGAACGTCGAGTTGAAATCTCCTGACGGTCCTTGTAGGTTTAAAGAACATCTAGTCATGGAAGCTGTCCGGGAATTTGGGTTGATGCATGGCTGTAATATTAGATCACCTAACCTCGAGGACAGGATGGCAAGGGCTTGGGATAGAGAGTTTGTTATTTTTATGGATACTTTGAAGGCTGGGTTTAGGTGGACCATGCACCCATTCTTTCTAGGTCTCTTGGTCGAGCACTCCATGTGCCCGAACAACTAGTGCCCAGTGGCTGGAGAATGCTCATTTATTTCTTCATTGCCTGTAGATATCTTGGGTTTAAGCCCTATGTCGACCTTTGTCGCATGGTGTTCAAGCTCAAGCAGCTCTCCTAGTACACATATTTTGTATACCTTAACTCGATGAGGGTTTAGAGTCCCGAGCATATTGAGCTTGCTTAAGGGTTGGAAGGATAAGTGGTTTTATGTGGTTATTCGGGATGCTGACCTTCCCTTTTAGTCGGGATGGGGTGGTCCCGACGCAACAAAGTTCTGTGAGGGTCAGGCATACTTTGAGTCCCTAGAATAGCATAGGCAAATGTTCGAGGAACTTGATCCTCTGCTGCCAGACATGAAGGCCATCCTCGGGGAAGAAGTGTTAGATCTTGCCAATGTAAGAGGTGTCAGGATAGGAGCTTTTATTTATTGTTCCTACTTACTCATGTTCTCGATGATGTGATCGGCCTAATGACATGCTTTTTCTTTGCAAGAATGTCGTTCAACCCATCCGCACTGCATAGGTTCGTCAATGCCAAGGCGAATGAACCTCAACCTCAAGTTGGGGTCTCGAAAAAAGGGCAGAAATGTCATAAGAGGCCTCGAGTCTCCAAATGTAACGACCAGCCTCAAGGGCCAGATGAGACTTCTCAGGTTTGACAGCATGCTCCGAGCCCTAAACCTTCTCGATCACATACCATCGATGGCCTCTATTATCGAGGATTTTGAACGCTGCCACTTGGTCCCGAGCATAGTGGCGAAGTACAGAGGTGATGTTGGTTCGATGAGGGCATGAAAGTCCTCGAGTTCCTGACATTGAAGGTAAAAATGCTCGACCTTATGCGTATTATTTTCACATGTTTTAAGTATATTGCTCAATGTTCAACGATCGATGTTTGGTTGTGTAGACCCTCAGTGTGGCTCGAGGTCTATCCTTACAAGGGATGGACGAGTCTCACAAAATGGCTGGGCTTGTAGAGTCGGTCGAGCTAGAGACAAAAAGATCAAGGACCTCAGGACCGAGAGTGAGGTCCTATTGAAAGAGTGCGAAGACACAAGGTTAGAGGCCCGTCGGGCTTAAGAGGAGGTCGATGCTGCAAAGGATGAAGCTGAGGAAACAAAACTCGAGCTTGAGCAAAAATGCAAAAAGTACGAGACCAAGCTTGCTAATGTCAGGACACGGGCTTGGGAAGAGTTCAAAAAGTCTGAGGAATACGACAAGGTCAGGCTGAATATGCCTCAAGGGTGTACCTCCATGTAATTAAAGAGGCTCGAGCCTATCTGCGCTCTAAACATCCCGACATACCATTTGAGGAACTGAAGACAGTGCATGGTATTGTTGCCACCCTCGAGCTCTCTAATTTCTTGGATGCCTCGAACGAGGATGAAGAGGACGATGTCGATGTCGATATTGATGTTGAGGCCTCTATTCCTAATGACCTAAATTAGGACCTCCCACTTCGAGCACTATTTTTGATGTAAATTTTTTATATTTTTTGCTCAAGTATATTGCACGAGTATATGGGCCGTCGTGTTTTTAGCTTTTGATCAAGTAAAATGCTCGATGTTTAGTTTTGGCTTTGTGTTTCTCGATTTCTTTGTTGCTTATTATCTTGATGATCAATTTAATTTTTATGCCTGACATCTTACTAAGCCCCGAACAATGAGCTCAATCAATCAACTAACTTTATGACTAAGTTACTTAGATATGAGCTAACCTTAGGGTCATTCCCACAATACCATGATTTCTCCCGAGCTCTATGGATGAGGTTTTGGCTAAGTTTCATGCTCGACAATGAATGATCTCGATAATCAGATAGTTAATTGATCCTTAATATTCTGATCTTGACGACTTAACGGTTAATTTTAAAGTATCGAGCTCGAAGACTGCTCGATCAAATAATTTTTTGGTAAAGTCTCGATTTCAACGATAACATAATTAAATAATGTTATTGCAATGTCTAGACCTTTGACTCGACCATTAAACAATTGATCATGATGACCAGTCAATTATAGGCTTGATGAGTACATAACCAAGTTGAGCTCGAGGATAGCTCGATGTATAAGCTTTGTAATGAGCTTGCTGATGGCTTAATGAACTTACAAGTTATAAGCTCGACGATGGCTTAATTAATAAATTTTGTTTGCATTTGCTCGAGGATAGCTCAATGATTAATCTTTAGTAATGAGCTCGACGATAGCTCATTTTTAAGGTATTAAGCTTGATCATGGCTCGATCAATTTGTTTTTGCAAGTTTTACCTCAATGACTTTGCAATTAATTTTAAGCATCGAGCCCAAAGACTGCACGATCAATTAGTTTTTGGTAGTCTCAAGCTCGAGGACTATACAATTAACCAATTTTTTGATAAAGTCGTGATCTTGAGGACTATACCCTTAATCATCTTTTCGGTAAAGTCTCGAACCCAAAGACTTTAATTTTTGGTGCCGATCTCGAGCACTATTTCAAGACTTCTTAGTCCTGGATTGACCTTTTTCGAATGGTCATGCTCGGGCACCTTTTTAAGATGTTTGGCGAGTTTTAAAGCGTCTGCTCGTGACAGGTCTTTGGGGTGTATGCCCATAGCATGTCTTTAGGTGCTTGTTCATGATAGGTCCTTTGATGTGGGTACCCATGGCATGTCTTGAGGTGCTCGTTCACATCATGCCATGAAGTACATGCTCGTGACAGGTCTTTTTTTGAGCTCATGCCCGTAGCATGTTTCGGAGGTGCATGCTCGTGACAGGTCTTTGGGACAAACACTTGAAAAAAAATTCATTAGGTTATTCCTAGCGTTTGCATCATATAAGCTTCCTTATGATCTAGAACAAGTATAGGCTCGCAGGCCTTGATGAATGAACTAGTAAAAAAAAGATGCGTGGTGCATGCAAGCCCGATGAAAAATTAAACTAACTAAAGAGAAAAAATGCACAGGGCATGCAAGCCTAAAAAATAAAAAGTAAAATAAACCAAATTTAAAAGGTCAAGGTGAAGACCACTACTTGTAATAAATCTTGAGGATGTCAGCATTCCAATGCCTTGGCAATGGTCTTCCGGACATATCCCTCAAGCTATGATATTGATTGTACCAGCCGTGGGTTTATTACCTCCNGAAAAATTAAACTAACTAAAAAGAAAAAATGCACAGGGCATGCAAGCCTAAAAAATAAAAAGTAAAATAAACCAAATTTAAAAGGTCAAGGTGAAGACCACTACTTGTAATAAATCTTGAGGTTGTCAGCATTCCAAAGCCTAGGCAATGGTCTTCCGATCATGTCCCTCAAGCTATACGCTCCTTTACGGACTTGTCTAATGACTTCATAGGGTCCTTCCCATGTCGGCCCAAATTTACTCGGGGTGTGACCCACGGCCTCGGCCTTTTTGAGCACCAGATCTCCAATTCTGAATTTCCCGAGTCTAACCTTGCTATTGAAATACTTGGCAGTCCTATTCTGATCGGAGGTGACTCATAGTACAGCCTGTTCGCGGGTCCCCTCCAGAAGGTCGAGATGTTCTGTGGTATGTTCCCTGGCACTTTGCTACAAACGCTTTAATGATGGAAGGCTAACTTTAATGGGAATAGTGGCCTTCAACCCAAAAGCTAGCATGAATGGGATCTTACCCATTGTTGTTTTGTGTGAAGTCTTGTAAGTCTGTAGTATAGAGGGTAACTCGTTGGGCCAGTTACCATGTGCACTTTCAATCATTGTGCGGAGGTCCTAAAGTATAATTCAGTTGGTTGCCTCAGCCCAGCTATTGCTCTGAGGGTGCACGACAAAGTCAGACAATGATCTATCCCAAGTTAGTGCAAAAGTTTTTGAATTGCGCATTATCAGATTGTCTCCCATTGTCAGTTATGAGCACTCTAGGTATCCTGAACCTACATACGACGAACTTCCATTTGAAAGACCTTAGCTTGGGCTATGAGATTATTGCCAGGGGTTCCACCTCTGCCCATTTTGTAAAGTATTCTACGCCACATCAACAAACTTTAACTATCATCTTGCTAGTGGAAAGGGCCTGAGGATGTCAATCACCCATTGCTCAAAGAGAGCTAAACAGTGTATGGGGGTGAGCTCTTCAACGCGAGTATGAATGACATTCCCAAATCTTTGACACTTCTCACATTTTTTCACATAGTTTGAGGCGTCTTTCTTCATGATCGGCCAATAGTACCATACCTTATAAGTTTAAAGGCAAGGGCACGTACTTCTTGATGATTTCCACATATTCTCTCATGAACGTCTGCCATAGCCTGTGTTGATTCCGAGGACCTCAGGCATTAGAGATATGGAAGTGTAAAACTTATGTGGAATAAGACTCCTTGGATCATACAGTACCTTGATGCTCTAGATCGGACACTTCTAGCTTCTTTTGGATCCTCGGGAAGGTTTCCATTAGTTATGAATTCAATTATGGGGTCTATCCATAAGGGCTCATTGTCAATGTACATGACACTCAGTTTCCGACCTATGCTAGGTTCTGTCACCATTTTGATGTGCACTGTTTTGTCAAGTCCATCTACTTCCATGAATACAAGTCTTGATAATGCATCTGCTTTACCATTATCAGCTCGGGCAATCTTCATAATTTTGCAATCCTTAAATCGTCTCTGAAGGTCATGCACCTTCAAACAGTACATGCTCATTTTTTCCTCCTTCCTCTCGAATGATCCTTTAATCTGCCCAACCACAAATTCTGAATCGCTAAAGAGCTTGACATGTTCAACTCTCAAGTTCTCAGTGAGTTCAAGAGTAATGACCACTTCCTCATACTCCGCCTCATTGTTAGTAGCTTCAAATTCGAATCTGAGCGCACATTGAATTTCTGTCTGTTTATTTGGATTCCTAATTATGACTCATGCACCTGATCATAGTATATTTATTACATTTTCCACCAATTAATATTTGCATTTATATGATTATTTGATGCCTAAATGCACTAAATTCTTCTATATCTTTGCTTACGTTGCAAATGGTGAAAACAGTGAAAAATGGAAGAAACAAGTGAAAAATGATCAAAATGGAAGAAAGTGAAAGCTCAAGGACTAAAATACAAATATTCTAAACTTGTACATAGCCTTATGATGAAGATTCTAGAGTATTAGAGGTCAAGTGGATGAGGAAATGAGTCAAAGGGATGAAATACAATCAAAACATGATCATACTTTACATTCTAATCGAAAAAGTTATGCACCGATT